>JAADXQ010000150.1:0-25433 GCA_023337915.1 Pythium angustatum | reverse complement strand
CGGTCTCGGACGAAAGGGTCGTAAAGTGCACCGGTCCGTGCTCGAACGAGTACCACATGTTCTTGGCCCCGCCGCTCTCGGTTGACGGCATCTTGAAGCGTGTGTTGTAGGCCGTGTAGTTGCCGAGCTGGTCTTTCTTGGACGACGAGAGCAAGCAACGGGCCGAGTGACACTCGGCTTCGTGGTTCCCGACCAACACCATGTACGGCACTTGCGTCGTGACAGGCGAGATGAGGTTCATAAAGTTGTTGTAGGTCTGTTCGTAAAAGAACCCCAAGGCCTCCGAGGCCGTGAGCAGACCGGCATTGTCGGCGTACGAGATGTCACCGACGTGGAACACAAAGTCGACCTTGCCCGGGAGCTTGGCGTTGATGTACTCGATCGTGCCCTGCGCATTGTCGTCGACGCCCATGTCGCCGTAGAACGCAATGTCAAACTCGCTCGCGTCCGTGGCCGCGCGCGCGGTCGTGAACGAGCCGACGTCGCTGCGCTGCGCTGCGTTGGCCTTTGAGCCGACCTTGAACGAGTAGGCCGTGTGCGGCGAGAGACCGGTGACGGTCGCGTGGTAGTTGAAGAGCGTGTACTTGTCGTCCGAGTAGTACGACGACACTGAGACCGACGCGAGCGAGAGGGCGATCGACGTGGCGCTCGTGCCGATCCACACGGCCGGGTCGCTCTGCTTGGTGTAGGTCGTCCACGAGATCGTCATGGCCGTACCGGCCTTCGCGCCGGCAAATGCCGTGTGCACTTGCTGCGGCAAGAGCCCGATCGATGCCGTGTTGACGCGGCACGACTGGTTCGGCGTGAGGTCCCCAAAGCGGAAAATGTAGCTGCAGGACTCGGCCGGGACGCACGAGAGCTTGGTAATGTCGTACGCGCAGTCGGCGTCCGTGATGCCGGCGACCGCGAGCGGCGCAAGCACGGCGAGCGTGGCGGCAGCAGTCAGGAACACGCGCATGGCTGAGTGGCTGGCTGGTTAGTGAGGGAAGCACAAGTGATCGACGCGTCCGGTGCAGCGAAGATTGACGAATGAGCGCTTCTAGTGAACTGTTGAGCGCCGCAGAATCGTGGGTGGTATCGCAACGGCATTGTCTACTGGACAATGTCCAGGCAGGACTGCAGTAGGTGACTTGGTCCGTACCGTAGGCTGTAATAGCGTGCCCTCGAATCATCTGGCGCTTGATAGAGAGCTTCCATGGTGCCACCGGAACTTCCGGATGTAACTGCTTGTGTCACCTACGTGGCTCGTTTCTAGCCCCTGCCTCAGACGCATGCACACGTGAGGAATCGGCGCGGAAAACAAATAGCAAATATCAAAACAAGGTGATACCGTTGTGAGCAGCTCAGGTGCGGTACCTACTATCTCACCTTGTTTTGACAACGGATCTGAACTGTTCCGTAACAAGGTAATCGTGGGTGAAGTGAAAACATAGTCCAGTCCGTCTGGTCGCTCGACGAGCGGCTCGTGGCTCAAGAGACCCTCAAGCCGCTTTGAGGGGTTGACGCTTTGAAAGCGTCAACCCCACACTTCCGCTACAGTACAGTACCAACAGAAGGTTCGTTTGTCTGGTCCCAGAACGTATTGAGTCATATCCTAGACCGCTCGAACCAGACAACAGCCTTCGCATTGGAATCCAAAATGTTCTTCCCAGTCACGTGATTCACACTGAATTTCGCAGTGTGAACGCTCTCAGCAGATTCATCGTGCGAACGCGCTCAGCCGAACAGGCGCTTTACGGTGATCGCTGACAATGACGATGGCTTGTCTCTCGACCTGTGAGTCACGGGAGGGACTCAGATTGTTGATGGGAGATCGATCGCTGTCGCACGCGATCTGGTGGTCAACGTGTCAACTTGACAGTCAAGCACAACCGTGAGCTTCCCGCGCAACCTCAACATGAGGCAAGCCTTGCCTCAAATTACCTCGGACATGGTGCGGCTCGGAGTGATTCAGAGCCTGAAGCCTCCAGTTCATCAGCCGATTAGGTCATCCACAACTACAGTAAAAAAGTTCTTCAGCCCATCTTGAAGCCGATTCCATTTGGCGGTGCCCCTTCGCGCCAAATGTGATGGCGGAGCTTCAAGTTCACTCTACAGTCTCGGGAGTCGGGAGATCCAGCACGCCTGATCGGTGTTCAGTCCGGCAGTCGATTCCGGTGGGCTGAGGAGTACTGTACTGTACTTCAGCATCGCGTACATTCGGGATACGCGCAGGTCAAGGGAGCCCGTTCGACGGCATCCACCGCGACGACGCCACCAGGCTCGGCTCCGCCTGGGCTTTCGCGCGTGCAGCCGTCGTTCGCGTCGCGACCTCGTCGGGTACGCTGCGAAGCTTGCGTTGGAGTTCTTCCCAGTGCGTCGGCTGTGGTGCGCGACGCTGGCGCTGCGCTTCAAAGCCCGAGAGGATCTCGTGACGGCGCACGTTCCGCTGGAAAATGGCCTCGAGCGTCGCGCCGTCGAGACTGTCGGTCTCGGCGTGCTCGTCGTCACTCACGTCATCGTCGACGTCCTGAAGGATGGCGAATGCGCCATGGCTCTCTCGGTGTTCGATCGACTCGGCGAACGAAGAACGCAGCTGCAAGGAAGCACTGCTTCGGTATCTCTCCGGCGCAAGCTCGTGCCGGTCGAATCGCTTGACAAAGAATCCCAACGCGTCGTTGTCGTCGTCGTCTTCACTGTAGGTGCGGTCTCTGACGACGAGGGATGATGAATACGCCGGCGTCTCTTGCTGATTGTCAGGCGGTCGCAATGTCGATGGCGTTGGTTTTGACGTGCTGGAGGACACGGGAACTTGGTGGATGAGCGCATCGACGGAATCGTCCAGTTCCTGTGGCCCTTCGTCCACCTCTGGTGCGTGTTCGCGTATCCGACTCTTGCGGAGGCTGCGGGCTGGGTCTCCATGACCACCGGGTCGGGAAGCGGCTTGCTCATGCTGATGGTGCTGAATTCGTCCGTCGAAGAAGACAAGCTTGCTCTCGCACTGTAGCGACGCCGCCGAAAGCGAGTGATCCAGTATCCCGCTCTGGCGCTGCTGCTGCTGAGAAGCTGATGGCGAGAGCCGTTGATTTCCGCGGTTGTGGCCGTGCCAGGCAGTACTGCTGTCCAAGCTTCCTCTCGGATCTGGATCCTCTTCATTATCACTCAGAGCGTCTTGCACAAACGCATCGTGCCGCCGGCCGGGGCCTCGTCGAGCAGCCGCCTCGTGTCTTGCTGGCGACCGCTGCGGATATTTCGGGCGTGGATCCAGTGCCGGCACCGGTTCTGTTTGATTCACGTGGCTCTGGCGCTGCTGCTGCTGCTGCTGCTGCCGGCGCAAAGCCTCCAGCTCCTGGCGATGCTGCGTCTCGCGCTGCTCCAACTCGTCACGCAGTTCTTGTCGCAATCGTTCGAGATCGGAGACCGTTGGAAGCGCACGGGGTGTACCCTCCCGAGGCGATCGATGCTGCTGCTGCTGTTGGATCTGCATTTGTGCGTGGAGCTGTTCTACGAGCTGCCGCTGGCGCTCGAGCTCGGCACGAACCTGCTCGTACTGTTCCCGGAGGAACTGCGTGTCCACGGAGCCAGCATGGTGGTCACGGGCGGACCGTTGGTGCACGGCAGGTCCGTGGGCCACGCCTTGGTGGTCCCTCAACGAACCCATCAACTGCTGACCCGGCGACGCGACGTGCTGGGCTTGCGGTTGCTGCTGATACTGGTGATGATGATGCGGTTGCTGCTGAGGAGAAGGCGGGTCTGCGAAAAGGTGGGCGCGTGAATTCGCGAACGGATTCTTCGACCCGCTCACAGCAGCCGGCTGAACGGATGCAGGCAGCTGACGGTTGCGAGGCGGACTCGGTTCGTTGTGTACCACAGCAGCCGAGGCCTTCATCGGTGAATGATGGTGGCGTTGGTGCTGATGCCGTTGCTCCTGCGCTGCGGCATTTGCAGCTGCGAGTTGCTGCTGCTGCGCGCGAAAGTGCGCTTCTTCCGCCTGTGCTTTGCGTCGTTTCTCGTCTTTCAGCCGCTCTTGGTCTTCGTGCTGTCGCCGCTTTTCCTGCTCAAATTTTTCCATCTCGCGGCGCTCGTCTTCTTCGCGTTTGCGCTTCTCTTCGAGCTTCTGGCGCTGCTTGTCTTCGATCTGCCGCCGCAAGGTCTCTTGCATGTCGAGCTGCTGCTGCAACCGCAACTGCTTCTGCGGATCGTCGTGCAAGCCGCCGGCACCGCCGTCGTGGAGATCCGTGCGCACGCGACGACCGCCAACGACGGATGGGGCCTGCTGTGGCTGTAGTTGCTGCTGCTGGTTTTGTAATGGCGGCAGAGGAGGATGCTGGTGCGGAGGTCCACTCCACGGACCATCATGGGGCTGTCCGTGCCCTGGTTCTCCGTACGGGTTGTAGTGCTGTGGCTCAACGAGTCCCAACGCCTCGGCGTGACCACTCCATCCAGCTTGCGGCTGCATATCTATGGGCACCGCCGGGACGTAGTACGCAGCCGGAGACGGCGCCATCGCTGCATGCGGCGGTGGTGGAGCCGGCGGGTGGGCCGGCTCGCGCCGCCCGCGGCCGAAATTCGTGCGCTGACCCGCGTTGTTGTTCTGGCCGAGGCCGTCAAAGAGCCCTCGGTCTTTTCCTGCCGCAGCGCCGGCGGTCGGTGCTGCGCCATGCTGTGCGTCGAACGCCGCGTCGTCGCGGCGTCGCGCTTCTTTCTCTTGTACTTTCTGCTGCTCGCGCTGCCGCACTTGCTCGGCCAGAGCCTGCGAGTACTCGTGCTGGCGCCGGCGCTGCTCGTCCTTGAGCCGCACATTGAACGCATCTCGTGGTGGCTGGGCGCGCCCGTGGATCGCTGCTGGCGGATGGTGTGGCTGCGTAAACTGCTGGGTATGGTTCTGTCCATAGCGAGGTGGCGAATACGACGGCGGCTGCTGGTGGTGGTGGTCGGGAGCGTGATGGTCTCCGCTCGGGTAGTACGCATGCGGGGCTGGTGGCCCCCACGGTGCGCCACCGCCATGCGTTGGCTGTGGTCGGTGCATCGATCTGGTCGCACGAAAGAGAGAGAGAATGCCGCGTGATGCCATTAGTATCCATGAACAAAGCGATTGCTTTGTCCATTTTTAGACGCATACTGTGGCATGCCTGGATTATCGGTGCGCCCGCCGTCGCTTCTACATAGAACGTTGAACCTCTCCTCGCTCTCCATCGTGCTACAGTGCGGATCGACTAAGCCAGCTGTGTGTCGTCGACAGATTGTAAACATGGAAAACCCACCCAATGGTCCCCATGAGGGTGACCCATGGGGATCACACAACTCGGTTTTCCGCCGCGATCCGAGTGTGGCGAGAGACGAGAAGAGCCAAAAGGACGACCAAGTCACGACATTTTGTACGCCGACAACGCCGGTTCTGAGCTCCTAGACGAGGAGACCTAAGACCGGTTCACCGGCGCGTTGTTGCTGGTGGTGGTTGTAGGCTGCGCCACCGACCTGGAATGCCGCTTCGCCATCAAGAGCAACTTGCTGTGACCTTCATTCCCAATTCGTCGGTGTGATTTATCCGTTTGATATTGACCGATCGTCACCCCGTTTTGTGATGATTGTGACCATGTCAAAACCGAAACCAGCTGGCTCGAGCAGCTACTAAATCGCATTCCGATTGGTTAATAATCGAGCACACCTCGTTGGAATGATGGTCATGCCAAACCATTGTCTCTCCAACGCATCTCCGTTTCCGAACTCTCCCACTCGCTCCACAGGGACCGGAATTCCGCGGGGCAAGGCTCGACCGAACCTCCGTGGTTTCCTCCCGACTACGCGACTTGAACAATGGTGCGTACCTCGTTTACCGCCGCCACAGCGCTGCTGGCCGCGCTCGCGACCGCGTCTCCTGTCCACGCCTGGCGCCTCGCGTCCTCGGCGGCGGCGCCGGGCGCGTTCCCCTCGGAGCTCGACGACTTTGCGTGCACGTTCAACTGGACCAGCAAGAATTGCGAGCCCGCGACGTTTTGCTCGTTCCAGTTTGAGTTTGGTGATCTCGCGTTTACGCAGTCGTGTCGGCTCGTGACCGACAAGTTTGCGCGCGTGCCGCAGCAGCTCCACTTGGCGTTTGCCGGTGCGACGGCCGGCACGGGCATGACGGTCTCGTGGACCACGTACGCGCCGGTCGACGACGCCAGCGTGTGGCTCGGCGAGAGCGCTGACGCGCTCGAGCTCGTCAAGGCCGATGCCATGGTGCTGCAAGTCAAGACGTACTTCAAGAGCGATTCGTACGAGCTCATCAACTACCACGCGACGCTCACGGGGCTCAAGCCGCGCACCAAGTACTACTACAAGGTTGGCTCGAAGGAAGCCGATGCGTTCCAGAGCGAGCCGGCCTACTTTACGACGGCCCGGGCCGTCGACGACGACGAGAAGATGACCATTGCCGTGTACGGCGACTTTGGTGTCGACGAGAACGCCGCGGCCACGCTCGCGTTCGTGACGCGCGAGTTCACGGCCGAGAAAGTGGACTTTATCTACCACGTCGGTGACATTGCGTACGCAGACAATGCATTCCTCAAGGCCGAGGAGCTCTTTGGATTCTTTTACGAAGAGACCTACAACCGCTGGATGAACGAGCTCACGCCGACCATGCAGCACGTGCCGTACATGGTCTCGGTCGGGAACCACGAGGCCGAGTGCCACTCGCCGGCGTGCTTCTTGTCGGGCAAGAAGAAGGACCAGCTCGGGAACTACCAGGCCTACAACGCACGGTTCCGCATGCCCTCGAACGAGAGCGGTGGCGTCGAGAACATGTGGTACGGGTTCGACCACGGACCGATCCACTTTACGAGCATCTCGTCCGAGACCGACTTTCCCGGTGCGCCCAAGAACACGGTCATTGGTCGCAAGTACGGCGGCTTTGGCGACCAGCTCGCGTGGCTCGAAGCCGACTTGAAAAAGGCCGACGCGAACCGCGACAAGACCCCGTGGCTCATTGTGAGCATGCACCGCCCCGTGTACACGCGCGGCCAAGTGGACAAGGACGGCAACCCAGAGGCCGAGTCGTCGGCCACGCAAAAGGCGTTTGAAGAGCTCTTTATCAAGTACAAGGTCGACATTGTGCTTGCCGGCCACGTGCACTTGTACGAGCGTCAGCTCCCGATCAAGAACGGCAAGGCCGTACTCGACGGTGTCTCGGAAGACAAGAAGACGTATGCGAACCCGCAGGCACCAGTCTATCTGATCACAGGCGCGGCCGGCAGTACCGAGGGCCACTCGTCGACGGACCTCAAGAAGTCGGTCCCATGGAACGCCGTGGTCGAGAACAAGAACTTTGGCGTCTCGCTCATGGACGTGACGCGCACGTCGCTCAAGTGGTCGTTTGTCGCGGTCGCCTCCGGCGACGTGCTCGACGAGTTCACGATCACCAAGAACTGAGCAGGTGTGGAATACAGGTCGCTCTACGCGCCATGGGCCGAACCGTCAAGGAACTAAGGTTAAAGCGCCGACCGCGAATAACGACGTGTTTGTATCGAATGCTACGTTCTCAAGGAGGTCTGCATCATACACTGTATAGTTGAGTCGAACCGACCCATTGCCGCCTTCATTTCGTGATGGTGAATTCATCGAGGACTGCGTCACTCGCGACCGACACGAACTGCCAGCGCAGCGACGACCGTGCGACGTGGAGCTTTGTGATGCCCCAGTGCTGGTTCTCGATCACGGCGTTCCACGCCGCACTGTCCTCTTCGACGTCGTACGAGTCGTGGCCTTCGTTGCTGCCGGCCGCACCCGTGACGATATAGACCGGGGCCTTGGGTTGTGTGTAGGTCTTCTTGTCGTGGGAGACACCGTCAAGCACGGGCTTGCCATACTTGATTGGCAATTGACGCTCGTACAAATGCACGTGACCTGCGACGACGACGTCGACGTTGTACTTGATGAAGAGATCTTCAAAGGCCTTTTGCACCGGGGCAGCCTCGTCGGCGGCCAAGCCATTGTCGTCGACGTGCAGGCGCGTGTACATGGCACGGTGCATCGTGACAATGAGCCACGGGGTCTTGTCGCGGTTTGCGTCGGCCTTTTTCAAATCGGCTTCGAGCCACGCGAGCTGGTCGCCAAAGCCGCCGTATGTGCGACCTGTGACTGAGTTCTTGGGTGCCCCAGCGTAGTCGGTCTCGGACGAGATGGCGGTGAAATGGATCGGTCCGTGGTCAAACGAGTACCACATATTGAGCGTCCCACCGCTCTCGGCCGACGGCATCTTGAACCGCGTGTTAAACGCCGTGTAGTTGCCGAGCTGGTCTTTCTTGGACGACGACAAGAGACACACGGGCGAGTGGCACTCGGCTTCGTGGTTCCCGACCACGACCATGTACGGCACTTGTGTCGTGAGCGGGGCAATGAGGTTCATAAAGTTGTTGTAGGTCTGCTCGTAAAAGAAGCCGAGGACTTCGGAGCCCGTGAGCAATCCCGCATTGTCGGCGTACGAAATGTCACCGACGTGAAACACAAAGTCGACGGTGCCGGGGAGCTTGGTGTTGATGTAGTCGTACGTTTGGTGCGCGCCGTCGTCGACGCCCAAGTCGCCGTAGAACGCAATGTCAAACGCACGATCATCCGAGGTCGCGCGTGCGGTCGTGAACGAGCCGACGGCACTGCGGCCTTTGGTGGTACTCGAGCCTTTCGTGCCGACCTGGAACGAATAGGCCGTGTGCGGCGAGAGGTTGGTGACCGTGGCGTGGTAGTTATAGAGCGTGTACGAGTTGTCGGCGTAGTACGACGCGACCGAGACCGACGCGTCGGAGAGCTCGAGTGCCGTGGCCGACGCGCCAAGCCACACGACGGGGTCGTGTACCTTGGTGTAGGTCGTCCAAGAGATGGTCATGGCCGTGCCGGGCAAAGTGCCGGCAAATGCCGTGTGGACATGACGCGGCGTCGTGCCGTCGACAGCGGTATTGACACGGCACGACTGGCTCGGCGTGAGGTCGCCAAAGCGGTACTGGAACGAGCACGTGTCCGTGGGTTCGCACGCGAGCTTGGAGAAACTGTAGACGCAGGTTTCGTCTTCGTTGCTGGCACGCGTGATCTTGATCTTGAGCAGCGAGTCGAACGAGAGCAGTGAGCGCAGGTTGTTGTGTGTGTCAGCGCGGGCGGGCGCTGTGGCGGCCATGACAGCCAGTGCCACTGGCACGATGACACGCATGGCGCGACGCATGGCAGGATTGAATGGGGGTGAATGTTCTTCCTTGTGGTGGTGACGGCGTCAATGGAAGAGTGAGGCGCTCTGAGGCGTCGGTCGTTCCCTCGCCCGCCGCGATGCCCGCGCCATCCGTCTGCCGCCGACGGAAGGAAATACCTCCCGCGCCTCGTGGGATCCCAATCTCATACCAGATGAGTTGGGCCTGGGTTGGGCGAAGGATGAATCAGGCGAAGGGTCCTCCGCACGGGCCACCTCTTCACGGGCCTGGCCCGGTTCTCATACTAGTACTGTACTCACTGTGTGAAACGTCAATGGGCAACCTACAGTAGGAAGTGAACCCATGTGGGTTCAAACTGAAGCCAAGCGACTTCTCCAGAATCAAAAGAAGCCGTTGGCATGAATGAACGTGGGTGGCTGGCTGCCCATCCACCACAGTCGATGTCGACCGAGAGGCCAGAAACGATGAACCGTTGTGCCTTCCATGACGAAGCCATCGACTGTCGAGGGACACACTGAGCCTACGGATAAGGAAAAAGCAGCAGGGTCTTCTGCTGCCACGGCCTATCGCACCTCACGTCTGCTTGCAGAGACACATTGGGATATTTTTCTTCATAGGACCTACTGTAGTACGTACTCATACCTTCTCTGTTGCATTCGGGTCTCCTGGCGTCTACACTCGGTGACGGATCCATAGGTACATCGTGCACCCGGCAGCGCCTTGCCTTCTACGAATACACGGGGGTGGGAAGATACACACGAGGTTACTTCCGCTGGAAGAATGAGCTTCGGCCGGACTCGCCATTGTTGGTGCTTCGGCTCGATCGGAAGAAGCCACCGCTCGGGCGATGAACAGAACTGACACTGGGAGCCGTCGAGGCCGACGAATCGAGACTGGCCGTCGATCCGGACGACGAGTAGCGACTCGTCAGCGGGCTCTGGTTCGCAAGAATAGACAAACGATAGTCATCGTGGTCTGCCGCTCGCAATGGTGCTGACGCTCCGCCACCGCGGCCACCCTTGGTACCCTCGAGTGGAGCCAACGTGATACGCATACTGGTACCGATGAATTCCTTCGTGTGCACGTGAACCTGAACATCGGGTCGCTCCGCAAGCTTCGGAATAACGAGCTGCATGAAGCCGTCGAGCATCATCGGGGTCACGTACTTCAACTCCACGCCCATCGGGAACGTGTCCGAAACGATCGGGCCACCCTCGAGAACGTTCTTCAGCCATCTTGTCATGTAATCCAATTTCTTCGGGTTGCCTTGAGCCCAGTCTGTCAAGAGACGCTTCCACGGCACCGAGCCAAGCGTGTAATGCATAGGCGGCGGGTAATTGCGAATTTCTTCCCAGTGGTCCTTGACACGGCGAGCTGAGCCCTTGGTCGACGTCTTCGTGCGGGCATTCGCTAGTCGCGTGGCACTCTTCAACAACACCTGCTGGGCTTCGCTGACCCTCTGCTCTGGTTGGCCACTTTGCACGGCAGCAGCGGCGACCGTGACTGCGAGGGCACGTTCGGAAGGCTGCGCAGCCATCGTTGGGCGACTTGTTGGGGCCGCGGACACTGGGGCACCGTTGGCAGCCGGTGGTGTCGGCGCAGCAGGTTGGGGAGTCGCGATTGTGCCGGTTTCGATTGGCAAGCCCATGTTCTCGCACACGAAAATGCGCAACTTCTCGTACTCGGTCTCCAGAGCGTACAAGAACGACAAATCCTTGCTCTCCTGGTCCCGGTGAGCGATCTTCTGAACCTTTTCGTCCACTTCCTTCGACTTCTGCCACTGACGGAGTGTACGGATCTCAGCCTTCAGCTTCTGCATCTCGTCTTCCTGGTCATCAAGCTGTTGACGCAACCGCTCATTTTCGTCGTGAAGAGCTGTGATCACCTCCTGGCTCTCGTCGAGAATACCAGCCGAGCTTGCTCCACTGTTCCGAGGATTAAACAGCATCGAGTTTCTTCCATTTGCGGCTGAGAAGGAGCCACTACCCTGTGCCTGTGCGTCTCCCATGCCGCTGCCGCTGCGCAACTTCGCGGTGACACCAGAAGGCGAAGTCTTCGTGGTAGTTGCGTGCTTTTGGTCGAGTCTCAGTTGAAGACGAGCAACCTTGGATCCGAGAGCTTTCACTCTCTTTTCCTTCTCCATTCGCTTCAGGAAAACCATGCGAAGCAAGGTGAATCTGAAGAAGCTTTGAATCTTCCTGGCAGCGTCGATGGTCTTGAGGAATCGACGTCGCTGAACAAAGGCGCGACAAATGGCCTGGAACCGGACAATGTAGTAATCGAACTTCATCACACGGAACTGCTTGCGCGCTCGTTGTCCTCGAACGCGAGCTTGCAACTTGATGATACCTTGCTTCAGCGTCACAAACTTCTTGCGCGCCACGTACCGACGCCAGTATCGCTGCACCACGATAGCGGACTTTCTGAGTCGCTGGAAGCGACGGCGATGCACAAAACAACGAGCATTCTTTTGCAGAATGATAGCGTACTTGCGCAGAGCTTGCGCCCGCATCGACTCGAGGTTCTCGAGAACGCCTTCACGGAAGTACACTCGAGTGAGACCAGTCTGATAGTCTTGAATGTTTCTTCCAGGCATCAACTTTGCAAGAACGTCATCGCACTGGGTGCGAACAAGGTCGGAGTCACTATCAGAGTCGAGTAGCGAAGGCGGGAACTTCACAATGTCTGTGGAGGCAACTGTAAGCATTCCAAACTTCTTCAAGAACTCGACATGCGGGAGTCGACTCGGGTACGCGCTTCTCGACACACGAATGGCTTCAATCACACCCGCGCAACGAAGTTGGTTCACGATGTCACCGTGCGCGAAAGCATTCGCGCTCTTCGTCGAGTTCGGCTTCAAGCAGCGGACGTAATGAACCTCGGTCAAGTTGATTTTTTCCATCAGCTGACCAAGACTCTCCTTGAACTGGGAGCCAACAGTAGAACGCTTTGGCTGAGCTTGAATCTTTTTGCGGCTCGCTGCACGAGAGAGACCAGCCCCAGCGGACACAAGAACAGCATCAGCCTCAAAAGTCTTGGACAAGATCTTGAGCGTTGACGTGCTCATGCAGTTCTTGATATCAGGAAGGATCGCGTCGCGATGCTTGTCTAGGAAGCCGCTTGCGTCATATGTCACTTTACCCGCGTAGTGGTAAATCGAGAAGGCGCACTGGTTCAAGCGCGGTGTTTCGAGCAGTGGGTTGTTCTCCATCACAGCTCCGAGCTTGCTCGCAAATGCTGCATCAGTACCGGTTGCGAGCAGACTCTCTTCATTGAGAAAGCTGATCACACCGAGACGACCTTCAATCAAGTTTAACACGTCCTGATTATCAGCAAACTGGATATGGGACCACGTGATGTTCTCTTCTTCGTACTCGATTTGGACAGTCTTCAGCACGTCTTGCACAAACTTCTGCTGCAGCTTCTCGTTCGCGTAGTTGATGCAGAACTGTTCAAACGAGTTCTTCTCAAAGTGCTCGAAGCCGAAGATATCCAAAATGCCAATGAAGGACGACGCATCTCGGGTGTTGGCACCGATCGTCTCGTTGATTTGCTCTACCAGCCACAGGAAGAGCTTCGAGTACAAGCTCTTGGCGAGAGCATCACGGCAATCAGTCGCTTGGTCACGCGTCATGGGCTTCAAGAAGACTTCACGTCCCACGTGGACATTGCGGTTGCAAATTGCTCGCTCTAGCGCCACAACTTCAACGCCGAGAAGACGGCAAACAGTCTCGAACGGCTTCATATCAACCACCTGCGACGCGTCCACGTCCCCATTGCGAACAGAGAACTGAGTCTCGCCCAAGTGGAGGACACCAGCAAGGATCTGGAATATCTCCTTTTGCAGATCGCGAGCGATGCCCACAACCTCGAGTGCTTCACACGTTCGTGTCAAATCACCTTCTTCGTCCATGACTGGGGCATCATCGTGGCGAGAACTGCCCGACACGTAGTGGAATGCATCGAACGCCGACAGCTCGAGCTCTGGGAACTGCTCACGCTTCTTCAGCAGCTGGTAAAAGATGTGGAAGTTGCGTTCGCCACTGGCCTGTGTCGTCACGCGCGACTTCTCGAGGAGGTACGTGCGCGAGAACGCACCGACGAGCTTGCCGTCGCTACCGAACTGGAGCTCCGTGAACTTACCGAAGCGCGACGAGTTGTCGTTGCGCACGGTCTTGGCGTTACCAAACGACTCGAGCAGCGGGTTCGCCTGGATGATTTGCTGGATGACCTTGGAGTTCGAGTTCTCGGCGAGCGTCGCCAAGTGCGACATGACAATCTTCGTGGTCTCGGTCTTACCAGCGCCAGACTCGCCACTCACAAGGATCGACTGGTTCTCGCCTCGGTTCCGCATGTTGCTGAACGCCTCCATCGACACAGCGTACACATGTGGCGACTTGCCGTCGCGCGATCCGTCGCTGAATCGTGCCATGATCGACTTGTCGTACAGGTTCAGCCACTGATATGGGTTCACGGCAATACAGATCTTGCCCGTGTACGTATCTATGTTATCCACCCATACCCACGTGTCAATCGCGTCGGTCCTTTCGCCCACCGCTCTATGCTTGTCCAATGCGACCACGTACATGGCAGCTTGTTGAAGAAACGTCGACGCAAGTTGTGGAGAATCGAGGCTTCATGGAGATGGTCGATCATGATCATGTCT
Source organism: Pythium angustatum (assembly GCA_023337915.1). Classification (NCBI taxonomy): domain Eukaryota; phylum Oomycota; class Peronosporomycetes; order Pythiales; family Pythiaceae; genus Pythium; species Pythium angustatum. The sequence continues at coordinate 11,615 of JAADXQ010000150.1, read as the reverse complement.
TCAAAGCCCGTGGTCGCCTTGTTGCTGTCATTCGCGTTCTGGAGCGGCAACGACGCGGCCGCGCTACCGTCGGTCACGGCAGCAGGACCGTTGGTGTTGGACACGCTCATGTGGCGCGACGCCAGTGCTTTGAGGACCTGCGGATCGTCCAGCGACACGGCACGTTCGCTGCCGGCAACTGCCGCAAGCTCGCGCTCGATTGGCTCGTTGTTCAGCACTTGTGCATCCTGCGGACCGACGACTTTTTCGATGCGCACAGCGAGATTCCGGCCCTGCGCCGTGCTCTGGGTGATCACGGCCGGGAGCCACACATGCTCGGCGTCCGGCACGTACACCTAGACACACCCATACACAACCGATCGATGAGTCCCCCTGCTCTCCTCTTTATATAGGGACCGCATGGCTTCGGCGTCGCCACGTACGCGCACGCCCTCCATGATGAAGGTTGAGCTTCGTTGACTTCGTTTCGAGGGACCGAGTTTGCCGCCCTCCTCTGTATTGTCTTAGGAACGGCGCGGAGGGTTGAGTAGTTCTGCGCGGGAGGAGGGGAGGGAACAAGTGTTCTCCGCTCGCAGCGCTCGAAGAAGCGTTCTTGTTCTCGGCCGTTGCGCGCGTCTGCTTTTGACGTCGCGGTGAGTGCTGTGGCGGGTCCAAGGTCACTCGGGTCTGATCCCCCTCCGCTTTGTGCTCACAGAGGGGGCACTGACCTGGACGCTCCACGGCCGTGCGCACTGACTCACAAAAACGAAGAGGAGAACGAAAATCACGAAAATCACGATTCATCTGTACCAGGCATAGGGTACAATCGAGATGGGATGCAAGTCTACTTGTAAAGTACGCATTCCCATGTTGGCAATCATCTCTAAGTACGGTTACGGTGTGATTGGTTACAAATCCAGATCGCACACACGGCAGCTCCATCCCATCATGATGCTCCGCCGTGCCGTCGTGTGTGGCCGTCTTCATGCGCTGGCTATCGCCGAGCGAAAATCGCAACGTACTGCTCTCTATGCCATCCAGAGGCGTACCTTCCTCAGCGTGCCTAGACCCTTCCAGCCTGATGACGACGAGCAATGGATGAAGAACCCGGAACACCCACAACTGCATCAATTCCTCAAGGTGAAGTGCATCTAGACGGATGGCTCGTGGCCTCGGATGGCGTACTGACTGCATTGTGTACTGCATCGATCACACAGAGAGAGCAAGCGTATTTGTCCCAGACGATAGGCAAGCCGAGGTTCCGCTCAATCGAGCGCGCCTTGTATCTCGAGTTCAGGCGCCGCCTCCCACACGAGGAGGCGACGATTCCTGAGTGCATTGGCTCGTACGAGTACTACATGCGCCAACAACCGGGCGAGAACTTCCCAGTGTATTACCGCCGTCGCCGTGAAGGTTACGCTGGCACCCGTAACGAGGAGATTGTTCTCGACCAGAACAAAGATCCGATGCTCCACCAAGATTTCCACTTCATCGTGGCCATGAAGATCTCACCCGACGAGAAGACCATGCTCCTTGTGCAAGAGAATGCCCATGAGGAGTACTGCGTCGTGCTCCGCCGTTTCGGTTCCAGTTCTGGATCCAGTTCTCGCTTCAAGATTGGTTCCCGTGGCAAGAACACTGAACAGCTCCAGGTGCTCGAGCACCTCGGACAAGTCCGAAATGTCGAGTGGTGCAACAACCACGCGTTTTATTTCACAAGCGTCGACGAGCACCGTCGTCCCCACGCTGTGCTCCGGTACGATCTCGACACGAATCTGCTCGACAAGGTGCGTAGAACAACTTTGTTCTCTGCCCGCAACTTAGTTCCATGACGAGAACTTAATCCAACGGAACCAATTATGTTCTCCAGGTGTACGACGAACCGGATGAGGCCGTGTTCGTGGACGTATCGTCGACCAAAGACAACGCGTTCGTGCTCATTAATTGCAACTCGAAGAACTCGTCCGAGATCCACGCGCTCCGCTGTGGCGAATCCGTTGCCGCGCCCGTGCTGCTGCGCGCGAGGGAGCCTCACACGTCGTACTTTGCCGACCACGCCGCCGGCCGCTTCGTCTTTGTCACGAACGCCGACAGTGCCGTGAACTACAAGATTGCCGTGTGCGACGACCCACCGCACCATGCGCCGTGGCACACGCTGCTGCCCGAGTCACCCGAGATCAAGATCGAAGACGTCGATTTGTTTGAAGAGTTTCTCGTCATCTACGAGCGCGTGCAGAGTGTGCCTCGCATCCGTGTGTGTCGGCTCTCGGATCCACTGCACGATAGTCACGTCGTGCCGCTGCCTGAGCAGCACGCGCTGTGTCGCATCACGCCAGGTGTGAACCGCGAGTACACGTCGCACCGGCTTCGTTTCTCCATTTCGACACCGCTGGTGCCGGAGATCGTGTACGACTACGATCTCGAAACACGAGCGCTGAGCGTGCTCAAGGAAACGCGCGTGCTGGATAAATCACGGCCGCCGAAGCAACCCTCGACGAACAAGAAGAAGATGGTAGATCGCAAGCGTCTCGACAAGGAGCACTCAACAATCACAAACTCCGCTGTGCTGGACGTGGATCGGTTCGTATGCCGCCGTGAATTCGTCACGAGCCACGGTGGCGTCCAAGTGCCGCTGACATTGATCCATCGACGGGACGTGGATCGCAACGGACAGAACCCGACGTTGTTGATGGGGTACGGAGCGTACGGTAACAATCTCGAGGCCGATTTTGAGCTCGAGCATCTCAGTCTTCTGGAACGCGGGTGGGTCGTTGCAATGGCCCACGTGCGAGGCGGCGGGGAGCTTGGCTTGCGCTGGTACCACGACGGCAAGCAAATGAAGAAGATGAACTCGTTCTACGACTTTGAGGCGTGCACAAACCACATTCTCGATCGCCAGTACACGACGCCAGCGCGATTGGCGGGCAAAGGCGTGAGCGCCGGTGGCCTCATCATGGGCTACATGGCCAACGAGCACCCGGACCTCTTCCGCGCCATGATTCTCAAGGTGCCGTTTGTCGACATCCTCGAGACGATGCAAGACCCGACGCTACCACTCACGGTCCACGAGTACGACGAGTGGGGCAACCCCATCGATCCCAAAGTCTTCGAGTACATCCAGCAGTACTCGCCCTGCGCGAACATGAAGCCCGGCGTGACCTACCCGTCCATGTTCGTGACAGGTAGCATGAACGACATCCGCGTGCAGTTCTGGGAACCCGTGAAGTGGGTGCACCGCCTGCGGCGTTTACACGCGGCGCAGAAGAAGGACCCGACGACGGGTACCAGTAGGACCCCGCAGTTTTTGCTGAAGATGAGCGAAGACGACGGTCACTTTGGCGGTGGCGGACGGCTCGAACAGCTCCAAGAGGCGGCGATGCAATACGCTTTCCTCTACCAGGCACTCCGACTCCCATTCGACGAGTGAGCGACAATGTGTCACTTGTCCAAGCGGTGCGCAATCTAGATTTAGCGGCTCGTGGACGCGGGTCGTCCCAAAAATACGAAGACTGATCGGCTTTGCGGGTCCAATGTGCGTCGCGCGTGATCGCTGGTGTTCCCGTGTCTACCCTTTGAGTTGCTGTACCCGCGAGTCGCATCGTGCGCGCCTCCTTCGTTCGTAGGCGTCCCAACAGGATCAGATCCCATGTCGCTGAGCTCGAAGCAACTCGAAGATGAGATCGCGGCGATGGAAAACCGGCTCGCGACCGTGAAAGTCGTGGTCGAGATCGAGAAACATGCCTGGCAGAAGGTTGCGCGCAAGGGCAAGTCCGGTACGAAGTGGAAAGGAGCCGTCGCGAACAGTGCCAAGACCGCGACAACCGGAACGACCGCGGTCTCAACATCGCGGTCGGAAGTAGAGAACGCCGAGGGCGAGATCGTCGTGGAACCAATCCAGTGGGACTCGCTCGAACTCGCGCAGTTCTTGCAGTCCAAGCAGCTCGCACCGTACGCGCAAGTCGTTGTGTACGAGCACATTACGGGCAAGCTCTTGCTGGACACAGCACCTGGAAAACTGCGCAGCCTGTTTGACGGTATCGTCGCGGGCAAGAACGATCCGAACTGGAAAACGTTTCTGCGCGTCTGTGCGCAATTGCACAAGCTCCAGAAGTCGATGCATCCGCTTCGAACCAACGCAAACGCAAACGCAAACGACGAAGAGGCGACCGCAGGGCGCTCGGACGGGCGTCTGCCTAAGCCGACTGCCCCACAGCCAAGCGGAACGGTCTTCCCGCTCATTTCTCCGCGACTGCCTGCTGCGCTGACGGCGTCGTCGCTCACTGGAAAATCGCACCGGCCTCAACCGCCACCACCTACCGCGAGCCTGCTCATTGGCGACCCCGATGGGCCTCGGCTCAAGACGCCAGGCTCACACGCACCGACACGGAAAGCTGGCGCGGCGTCCCACACGCAGCAAATGGTCACGTGCTGGAACTGCAGCGCCCGCTTTCCGCGCGCGCTCCCGAATACGGTCCCGTCGCGCAGTGGACCCACCATCTCTTCGTCCTCGTCAGCGAGCAAGGCGGTCGTGACGAAATTGTTCTGCTCAAAGGCGTGTCACGACGCGATCGAATCGAGTGACATGCGGGTCTCGGCGTCGCTCAGCCTCGCCGTGCCACACCACCACGACGTTCGTATCCACCAAGCACCGCAGCCGCCATCCTCGCACGGTACAGCACTTGGCGCAGTGCTGAAAAGCCCTCGCCACCGACCGCAGGGTCCGGTGGCATCCAACGACCCCTTTAGCTTTCTCCACGTCGCCCACACTGGCCAATGTTCGCTCTCGACTTCCCACGACACCGATGCGAGCTGTTCGGGACCAGGCGGGCTCGCCAAGCAGCCCAGCGGACGCAAGCGGATGGCTGCACCTGGCCAGTCGTCTTCATCGGGCGGCCTCTCGCCAGTCGCATCGATCACCGCGGTGCGGCGTCTCCCCGACGACGTGATCCCACCAACCTTTTTGCTCCACGGTGCAAGCTCGACTCGACTCCAGTCGCGTGTGCTGCAGCAGTGTCGATACAAACTCGACCCCGAGCTGTTTCAAGCAACCAGCGCGAGCTGGACAACGTGCTTTGACGCGACGGCGCCGCTCTCCCCGACCCAGCGATGGGGCCGGAGCGACACAACCGTCCGCATCACGAACCTCGAGACCGTGGTCGGTTTCCTAAGCAACAAGGCCGTGTATCGACTCAGTCTCACGTGTCGCAAGTGGTTTGAGCTCGTGCACTTGCATCCGCTCACAGTCGATCGACTGTGGGGGATTCTGCTCCATCGATCGTGGATCCAGGACGACGACGACCTTGCATGTTTGCGCGAGCTCGGTTTCCTGTCGACCAAGACCAAGAAACCACGCCGCGTAATGATGAAGCTCACACGCCAAGTCCAGAAGACCGTGTTCGATGGCTCGAAGATCCTGCTCAGCTCAGACAACTGGCAGCTCGCACCTGTCTGTCGAAACGATGTCGACTACCTGCCGCTGCCGCAGCGACGGTGGCAATGGACCGCACTCAATGGCCTGGGCAGCGACGACTCCAGCGAGCCAAGCGAAGCGATCGACCGAGGTAACGATCTCTACGAGGTCATCACGGTCATCTGCAACCGCGCGTGCGAGATCGTCGCCATCCAGGCACAGGAGCTCATCCGCCCGGTCGCCGACGGCGGATCGACCTTGGAAATCCTCAACGGCGTCAAGAACGGATCGCTCTGGCGCGTCGAGTGTCGACGCCTGCGGCTCTACTCCCAGACGAATCGCTTGCCGTTAAGCGAGTGGTATTTGCTCCCCGACATTCTCGTGATGCTCGAGTTTTGTACCGTGAAACAAGGACAAACGACGCTCGACCAGGCGACGCCCACGACCTGGCAGCTCAAGGTCCTGAGTCGGCTGCAAATGCACATGGACAAGCGACTGCTGGCGAAAGAGAGCATCCAGCAAGTCATGAAATACGCACAGGAACGAAATGCGCCCGACCAAGCGCTCACAGCGTTGGAACTGTTTCTCGTGCAGCACGCACCGGCGCTCGTGGCCGCCGGCACGAATTCGAAGCCGCGTGGATAGAGCCACAGGACGGTATTAGTATTGTCAAATTCATCCATTATGGCCACGGGGTTTGCAAATACATCACTAATTAGCCCCTAATAGATTTAGCTACCCTAATTTAGTTATATATCCAACAGACAAACCCCTTATTAGATGGACTGACCCCGAATAGGTCTGAACGTCACACAAAGCGACTGAAGTGGTAAAATCGAACAAGGAGTGAGCTCAAAGAATAGAGAGGCAATTCCAGCAGATTGCCCCTTCGAAAAGTGGCATTCTGTCGGAATTGGCTCTAAAAAACAAAACGAACAACCTTGCCCCGAAGCCGGGAGATTACAGTGCGCTTCCTCTATGATGTTCCTTTTCGTAACGCCATGTGCGCAGAGAAGACCACGCAAATACTCAACACACAGGACGTGACAGGTTTATTTCCCTGTCGATGGCAGTCCAAAGCGACGCGAGGACCGGTGTTTATCCCCAAGAAATAGGCGAATTGCTAATTCCCATAGGCATGTCACTAACATGCATGTCACAAAATCAAATCATCTGGTATTGCCCCGATCAACATATGGGGGATGGGGTGGTCACTCCGATTAACGTTGGCTTTCATATCGAATCCGGGCAATATCGGGGGTGGCAAAAGTTCTGATTTTGACAATAAATAGCCTATTACTAATACAATGTAGGGCGTCCAGTTCTGTTGCAAGTCGAGCAGTATAATACTAGCGTCTATACCAGTTCGCGATCAGATTCCGTCACGTAGAACTTGATGTGGTCCATATCCACATTGTGGCGCCTCGCGAGTAGAGATCAAGATCAAGCCATCCACGCCATCGAGGTGAACAGCATGGGGTATACATGTACACTTCATGGTGACTTGTCGCGGCGTAAGTTGTGCCACGCGTTCGCTGCAGAGCGTGAAGACGTTGTCTCGCTCCTCGACTCACCTCTGCGTCAACCACATACCAGTACCAAAGCATACCAGCACTGCAACAGCGAACGATGATGTCATTTTGGTTACGTTCGTGGGCGAGGCGACGCGCTCGGTGGCAGCACCACGTACACCGACGGCGTGAGTTGACTAGCGGGCGTGCCATCAATAACAGCGTGTGCCACTGGCACGTTGTCTCGGCGTGCACGGCGCTTCTTGCCGCGCCTGTGGCAGCACCATACTATACAGACCACAGCAATTAAGATGCACCCGACGCCGAGGACCGAAAGCGCTGTAATCTCTCGTGCCATTGCATCGCCGTAGTGCTTCGTCTCGTCCTTCGACCCTGGCGAATAACAGACTGTCTCGTTGTCAATGCGCGATGCACAGTTGGCAATGCACACGCACGGCTGGAAGGTCTCGACGCCCACGACGACGTCGCTGCCGTTTGGACTAAAGCAGAACCGACTGTCACGGCCTTGTCCGGCATCGAGCCAGAAGTTCTCACGGACGCACTCGCTGCAGACCGTATCGTTGCTGGCACAGTACGCGATCCGCGACGCAGGGAACTGCCAGTATTGCCACGTTGAAAGGAGGTCGCTGGCGTTTACATGCGTTCGTGCCGACGGAAGCACCATGTTCGCTGCGATCGCGGCATCAACGTCGACAGGTTCGCCGTCCCATTGACTCCGAGTGTCGGCTTCGCAGTACCCATCCTGACCGATGCGACAGCCCTATGCATATACACTTAGCGTTAGAGCATTCTCCACATCCAGCACACTTGACCGAGCGAGCGTATTAATACCGTTGTCTCCAAGCAGTCGTGGCAGCTCCGGAGCGTCGAGCAGCGTGTCACCATGTCATGGGAAGCAAACCGACACTCGTAGTCGGTCCTCGTCGATTCTGTTGGCACCGGTAGTCGCGGTAGTCGCGGTGGTTCTGTCGTGTCTACGTAGGCGTCGCCACACGCCGGATTCTGGATCCCAAATTCGCAATTGAGTACGCAGACACAGCCATTGGCACCGACGCAGAAACGACTGTCGCGCCAGAATCCGCGGAACCAGAACTCCTCTTGGATACTCGTGCGACACACGGCGTCGTCGTTGGCACAGTACGTTGCCTCCAAGGCTGGGAATTCCCACTCCTGTGTCACGCGCTTCATCGAGTCGTTCATGGTGACGTGGGCATCTTGGAGCGTGAGGTTGAGCGCGAGTGCGCGCGTGTAGTGATGCTGTGGTCATGTCGCCCAGTCGAGTGTCTGGCAGACGCCCAAGTGGCTGATCATGCAGCCCTGTATCGTCGTAGGTATCAGTTCTCTGTCTCTGGATACTGTTCGAGCGATAGGATCCAGACACGCACCGGCTTGCGGAGACACTGGGCGCACGAGCGGTAATTCCAGCAGCCGGTGGTCGTGTTCCAGGACTCGTACTCACACGACGTCGAGACTGGTGTCGGTGTCACGGCGGCCTCGAGACTCATGGTCGCGAGCGCTGTTTGGATTGTGATGGCACGTTGCTTTTGGCGGTGACATGCCACGGGTCCCGTGACATGTGTACCCAGACCGTTGACAGGGAGCCACAGCAAGTGGATGGTATCCATTGGGTTCAGATTGCCCATCTCCACGGGCAGGGACATCGCCTGGGGCAGAAAACCTGCCGCAGAATGTGACATCAGCGACGCTGATGGCACATTTCTGATTCAGCGTGACACAGCCATCGTCACAAAACACCTATTAGATCGTTATCCTGAGCTCTAGAGCTGCGTGCGTGGGGACGTCGTGACTACCGCAGTGGTCGGTTCCAACAACAAGTAGATCGAGTGTCGCGTCGGCTGCTCGATCGTTGAGGGGGCCACGGGCGTCGCCTCAACCACGACGTGGGCGATCGGCACTGAGTCTTTTGGCACGCGAGCCGTCCGGTTGCTGTAGTAGCAGCACAGCATGATCAGCACCATCATGAGCGCAACGAACGTAAAGGCCGCGACGGCCATCCAGGTCAAGGCTCTCGTGATGTACGCGCCCGAGTTCTCCATCTCATCGGGCGAAGGCGTCGCTGATGGACAGCGCGTCTCGTGCTCGTCGCGTGCGCAGTTGGCGATGCACACGCAGCCGTGGCTCCCAACACAGAAGCGACTGTCGTCGGGCGCACCGGCGCTCAGCCAGTAGCGTTCGCGGATGCACTGAGCGCAGACCGAGTCGTTGACATCGCAGTAGCGGAGCTCGGTAGCCGGGAAGAACCACTCCTGTTCGCCCATGAGACCGGACGCGTTGAGGATCTTTGCCACCGGCAGTACGAGACTCGCATTAAAGGCCGAGCGGAAATGGAGCCGTGAGTCAAAGTTGTCGGACGACGTGCAATATCCATCGACCGAGATGTAGCAGCCCTAGTGATAGACAGGCGAGAGGAAGTGAGTGGATACAACAGACGATAGCACGCTGTGGCCTCGGGTGCCGTGACGGTACCTGGATATCAAGACATTCGCGGCAACTGCGGAGCTGTCGACACCCCGTCATGGCGTTAGTATTGGCGTACCGGCACTGTGAAGCGCTGGCATTCCCCGACGGGCTTTTGGGCAACGATGGGTCGGGTGCTACGACCGCTTCGGCTGCTATGGCAGTCGATCCAGCTCCAGAACCGGAGTCCCCGAGGTCGGTACACGTGGGTGACAACGGCGTAGCACTGATCTCGCAGTTGAACACACAGACGCAGCCGTCGGTACCGACGCAGAACCGACTGTCGGTCGTGCCGGGTGACGTGTCACTCGCCCAGAACTTCTGGTCGACACACTGCTGACAGGTCGCGTCGGTGGCCGCGCAGTACGTGGTCGTGAGTGCTGGGAATTCCCATTCTTGTGGCTCGCGATTGACGGTGTCTTTGGCCGTCGGTAGCGTGAGGTTCAACGCGATGGCACGGGTGTAGACGTGGTCAGTAGCAATATTCTGCCACGACTCGCAGCGTCCCGAACGACCGATCATGCAGCCCTGCCAGTGAATTCAAGAACACATGAGCTCTCAGACCAAAGGGCAAAGGTACCGAGTCGATACGACGTACGGGCTGGTGAAGGCAGTCGGCGCACGAGCGTGGCACAAAGCAGTTCGAGGTCGCATTGAGCGGGGCGTACGCGCACCAATCGCTGGACGGAGGCAACGGCGCCATGGTGTGCGCGAGAGGAAGCAACTTGGCAAATGGAGACCGAGACACGAGGTGCGCAAGGCTCGGCGTGGCATGCAACTGTCTTCCTGTGCCACGACGAGTACCGTGTCAGGAAGCAGACCGACGGTTTCTTTTTCTTTTCTTTCTATGGGCGTCAAATCCCTCACCACTTGCTTGCAGTGCAGATGGACACTAGAAAATTTTCCATGTTGATTGCCTTGTCCTTCGTGATGTGTCACTCATTTCAGTACGTTTGCATGCTATTCTGCCTACTACTTGAACGAACCTATTGTACTAAAAGCAATCATCGGATCTGAGTGAATTGTTCAAAAAACGGCATTGGGTCGATGCTTGATTGATGGGAGTGCCCATCATGGGAGCACCTGATATTTGCGGTCGAGCTGCTTGTGGCATTGTCGTCCTAACGGCGATGATTAAGGTGATTACTTTTCTCGTGGCCCAGGGGTCGGAAAAAAACTATTGATATTGCCATAGTGCGAATATTGAAAAGAACAATAATTGATTGAAGCCGCCATCCCAATATCCCCTAGATATTATATATTGAACCACCATAGGCTTGGGGTGCGTCGCGCGAATCTGCTCTGGATGTGCGGATACGTGGCTCTCGTATGTCACGTAGATCCTGTGGGGACATCCCTCCTGCCCCACTAGTAGCTGGGCGCGTCACGAGCATGCGGTGTCGTGGAAGAGAGCGCGCGGGAGAGGCTCCGAGATTCTGACCTGCGCTCTTGGGTGAGACTTGGGTTCCTCCAACCACTCAACGCGCCAACGCGCGCAACTTGCGCTCCTGCCTGCTCAGACTTCTTTTTGCCTCGAGCTCAGCAGTCTACCCTCCAGCCACCGTCCGCCAAACCAAACAGCACCAGTCCGCCATGTCCAAAAGCGCCATCGCCTCAAAGACGATCGTGAAGATGATGTACAGAGATCAGACGCCGAACGGAAGCACGTGCATCGCGTGCGGCAAGTTCATCAAACAAGATCGACACCGCGGCTACCAGAACTACCTTGCACACAACAATCGCCATCCTGACCACCTCGACGTCATTGAGCGGTGCCTCCGTGACAGCATCCCAGTGATAAGAGAGATGTTCTCCAACCCCGTTGCTCGTGCAACCAAGGGATGGAGCAAGCTGACGTGCGTCAAGAACTTCACGTTCGCCGATGTCGATGACGTCGTCCGTCAAGTACGACAACATGAGCTCAAAGACGCTGAAGCACCGTCAGCGCGCGATGGTCGAGCTGGTCGACGACAAGATCCGCGAAGAGCTCCGCGGGATGAAATACGCCCTCGTTTTCGATGGCCTGACCGACGCGGCCGAGCATTCGCTGGCTATCTTTGCTGTGACTGCAAAAGTGTCGTGAGGCAACTGAAAATTCGCGGCCCGGCGTATGTTGGGGCGATCTTCAGGGCGACCGGCAACAACAATCACTTGTTGGAATGGCCTACACACGTCGCAATCTTGATGCGCGTAGGAACTTGGAGATATCTCGAACT
>JAADXQ010000149.1:0-25489 GCA_023337915.1 Pythium angustatum | reverse complement strand
GTGTTCTGGACGTAGCGCGCCATGTTCGCCTGCTGCTCCGCTGGTGTGGCCAGTGGTGGTCGCGTCGTTGGTAGACGAAGCTCTCGCAGCAGTGCGGTACTAAACGAGTCACTCGGCGACGTCACGCAGAATCGTGGCACCAACACCAGCAGCGCTGCCGCCAGCAGTCCACTGGCTTCTGTGCCCTGCCGCTTGTTGAGCGAGTCGTTCAAATACTCGACGCCTTCGAGCATCTTGACAGTCACGGAAAATTGCCGCGCGTCTGCGAGCGTAGCGTGCTTCTCAGTGATGGCGCGATACATGGACGCGAGTGCGAGGAGCTGCGCGTCGTCTACAACGGGGAAATCGAACTGCAATGCGTCGTACGCCTGCTGCGCAAGTGGGTGGGACGTTGCTGATCCGCCTGCGGCCGCCCGAGCACTCTGTGCAAAGAGCGACACCGATTCGGAACCTGTGGACGAAGTGCTCGAGGTTGCATCGCTTGCGAGCGCCTCGTTCTCCTGCAGTGCGGCGATGAGCTGCGCGATAAAGTCGTCCCGCGACGCCATCGCCTCGATCTAGCTTTCTGATCCTGTGCCACGTTTTGACTTGCGATAACGCGGAGGTCGACTGAACACTGTGACTCCTGAGTCACAATTGACAAATTAACAGTACATGGCTTGCAAGTTGTACGAAGGTGACGGACTGTCACTCTTGCGAGGTTGCATGTCCCTCTCACGTCAGTCAGGAGCCGAGGGGCTCAGGTGCCAATTGGAGTTGTGAAGCGCAATGGCGAAGGCGGCGACGAAGCGCGCGGCCAAGGCGCCGCAAACAGGCAGTGACACTGAGAAGAAAACCGAGCCTGTTCTTATTCGTAAAGCTACGGCACCTGCCACGGCCAAGGCCGAGTCGGGTTCGTCCACATGGTGGCTCGCGGTCGCGGTGCTCGTGCTCGGCATCGCGATGGTCGCGCTCCAGGACCCAGCAGAGCTGCACGCGAACCTCGCGCGCCTGCTCGAACCCGCAGGACCAACTGCGGCTAAAGTCGACTGCCGCGACGCGCATGCGCACCTGACGGACGTGATGCCCGTGAAAGGCTTCCACGTGCTCTGTATTGAGACGACGCCACTCGACACGTACGTCAGCGTACCTCGGAACGGAGCAATGCACCTAACAACCTGACACGGATGTGCTAATGGTGTACTGGTAGCCTCCAGATCACTGGCTTCAAGGACGGTTTGATGCTGGCGAACCGCACGGGCGAGAGTGCCATTGACGTGACGTCGTTCCGCCTCGAAGTCGAAGCGTTGTTGGAGATTTACCGCCCGACCGACGAGCATGCTGAAAAGTACAAGCAACCGTACGCATTCTTTACACCAGACGGCGAGCGACTGGAGACCAAGCTCAGCGCGCTCGTGGACCGTGTCGTGTTTCTGTTCGAAGGCGGTCAGTTCATTTGGCCGGGTGTCAAGATCGGCCACAAGCGTACGTACTGTACTCCGCTGAGCATGGTCGGCTCTAGGTCTGGACTAATGTCAGAGCTGTGCTGTGCTGCTTCTACTCCATCAGGAATTATTAAGGACCTGCACGGCAAGGGTGACGTTGAGATGGAGACGCTGAGCATGACGCCGCTTGTGTTTGGCGTCGAGGAGTTCTTGAAGGACGATGAGATTGACATCATCATGGAGCTCTCAATGCCGCATCTCAAACCGTCGGGCGTGACGCACAACGACGGCGACGAGAACCGCCCAGCGACCGACTGGCGCACGAGCACGACGTACTTTTTGCCGTCGTCGACCCACGAGATCGTGCAGAACATTGATCGCCGCACAGCAGATCTCGTGAAGGTGCCCATGACCCACCAAGAGTACGTGCAGGTGCTTCGGTACGAAGCGACTCAGAAGTACGACCACCACCTCGACATCTTCTCGGTCGACCGCCATCACAACAACCCCGAGCTACTCCAGAGCATCGAGTACGGCTACAAGAACCGCATGATCACGGTCTTTTGGTACATGTCGGACGTTGCTAAGGGTGGCCACACGATTTTCCCGCGTGCCGGTGGGCTGCCGCCACCGACGTCGATGAAGGACTGTACCAAGGGCCTCAAGGTGCCGCCCAAGAAGCGCAAGGTCATTGTGTTCTACAGCATGCTGCCGACGGGCGAGGCCGACCCATTGAGTCTCCACGGCGGCTGCCCGGTCGAGGACGGCATCAAGTACTCTGGTAACAAATGGGTCTGGAACAAACCCCGCAACGACATCGAATAAGAGAGGAGTCTAGTGATGGCAAAGGTGGTTGTGAGGTCGACAGCACCAGCGCAAATGTGCTGATGGAATACTCGTGGTGGTCAAAATGAAAATGGACACTGACGGTAATACTATCTTGTTGTTCACCTTATCATCGTCGTTCGCACACTGCTATCGGAAACCATTCAGGCAGCTTGTGGCGCATGACGCTTTGTGCCGTAGAGCCATGGCGTGTCACCACCAGCGATATTGCTGTCACTACCACCGACCAATGCCGCTGACACGACCAAGAAACACGCGTCGCACACGCGCCGCGTCTTGGCGCGAGGCTCGCCAGTGCTCGTCACGCGATCGTGGGTCGGGAGCGTCACTCGGTTGTCGCATTTTGCCACGGGTACCCACTGTAGACAGAACCGGCACATGTGGGCTCCATTGTGGGCCATGGGTAGCTCGGTTGTGTCGTCAGCCACCTGCTCGCTTGTTTCCACGGCAGTGACGTCGTGCTGGTCACAGTCCAACGACGACGTTGACGAAGAAGACGAGGACGACTCCAGTCGTGGTCGACGCCGAACGGTGCTAGAGGTACAAGCAGCCAACACGTCCTTCGTTTCGGGGTCCTGGGCATCCACCGCTTCAGTACCATCACCACCACCACTTCGTTTGTCTGGCGGGAAGAGACTCCGCTGCGCCGTCTGTGCTCCAACTTTGGGCCACACGATCGGAGAGGCCTGTGGCTGGACAGCACGCCGATTCGATCCGTCCGGCGACGAGTCCCCGTCGAACTGTTCATGGCGGAGTGTCGGTGGTGGCCCTACCCTCGCGAGCATGACCTCGTCGTCGGCAAAGGTCCCTCCAAAGAAACCGGCCACGCGACCGGTCGATGCCGCCGCGGCTACGGTCGAGCAGTCTTCGATCGAGATTTTGATCCGCTTCCGCTGTCGTTTCTTGGTCGCCCCGCCATACGTCGCGTCCGTCTCCATCTCTTCTTGTGGTTCACCATGCTCGTGCTCGTCCTCGTCGTCGATACCTTTCTCGACATTGTCATCCGCACCAACAGGGTCTCGCCCTGGTAGCACCAAGTTGTTCCACGCCAAGTCGTGGGAGTCGGCGGCACCTATTAACCACGTGTGGGACCAGACCCGCTCGATATCCACGCGGTCCTCGGGGTCCACACGCAGCAGCATTTCCAGTAGATCACACAACTCGTACGGTAGCTTTTCGTCCAGCTTCCAGACCGACAAGAGCTCACGGATGCCGTTTGCTTTGACGACGCGAAACCGTGCGTCGATCTCGTGGGCGCCTCCAAACGGCGGTGCACCGGTTGCGAGAATGAAGAGGATGATCCCGAGCGACCACAGATCGGCTTTGAGGCCGTCGTAGAACTCGTCTGGTTGCCAGTCGTACACTTCGGGCGCCATGTAGAACGCTTTCCCAACACGCCCGCTGCACATCGTACCATACTCGCACGCGAGTCCAAAGTCGCCGAGGCGACACTGCCGGTGCGCGTCGACCAGTACATTCTCCAGCGACAGATCGCGATGGGCAATGTTGAGCGTGTGGAGATATCGCACGGCCGTTGTAATCTGCTTGAAGAACGTCCGTGCGGTCTCGAGGCCAAGTGTTTGGTTTGGCGCACGCTGCAGTTGGTCGTAGAGCTCGCCGTACGGACAGTAGTCAAACACGAGACACCGAGCATTCGCACGCTCGTCCACAAAGTCCGTGTGGAGCGTCAGCAAATGGTGATGGTCGAGACGCACACTGCTGTTACCATGCATTCCCCTGCGTCCCCACGTTGGATGCGCACTCCAGCTGCTGCGGTCTACGTCGCTCTGCTGGCTGCTGCCATCGCACGCGTGTCCGCATGCGCAGGCGCTCGCAGCGCTCGCAACGGCAGCGCCGACCACGACGCGGTTTCCAGAGATGCGGCGCAGCACACGGAGTTCCGTGTGGCCATCTTCGCACACGACTGGTCCAGCGATCGCACGCTGTGCGGCCATGTGCGCGAGGCTCATGACCTTCATGGCGTATACGACGCCGCTCGCGCGGTGCCGCACGAGCGCGACCTTGCCGTAGATCGCCGCGCGCAGCGTCTTGACCAGCGCAAAGTCGTCCATTGGCCGTGTGAAGTGTCGTACGAACGCGTGTGAAGAGAACTGGCAAGTGGATCGCTCGCTCGATTGGCCAGGGGGCTAGAGCCCAGGCGCTCTTTTCTCCGTACGAGCGCATTTTCTTTCTGTCGACTTTAGGTACGTAGGTGACGCTTCAAGATTCTCTGGCAAAAGAGTCAGCAAATAATCCTAAACTATACACAATACACATAGTATTTACTGCTTTAGACACACAAGTACTCTATCAAGTGATCTCGATCGAAAGCTTGTTCGAAAATTACCGTTCTTTGCCCTTTCTCCACCGGATAGATTACCGTAAAAATCTGTTCTTGGCGCGGAGCAGAAAAGTGGGCTCCTCTCTCTGCCATTTTGGAGCTCGGCTGAGGAGTCCTCAGACTCAGACGCCACTCTTCTCCGCCGAGGTCGCCATTTCCGTTCCCGTCCGTCCGCTCCTGTACCGTCTCGGGGCATGGACTTCCTGACCAAGATCTGCGTCTTCGGCGAGGGCCACTGCTTCCACACGCAGTCGGCCGCAGCCTCCTCGGTCTACTGCTACGCCATTGCGCTCGCGTACACGGTCTCGGTGAGCTTCCAGCGCGGCCGCCTCGGCGAGCATGGTCACGCCACGCACTTGCTCCCGGTCAAGCGCATGAAATGGTTCCCAACGTTCCTCAGTTTCTCGTACTTGTGCCGCATTGGCTGGCTCCTGCTGAGCGAAATGCACGCATTTGAGTGGGTCGAAGGCGCTGCGCCGGACTACACGTACGAGCACACGATCATCACCGTGCCGTTCCTACCGACGTCGATCGACATGTACGTCCTCAGCGTCACGTCGCTCGGGAAACTCGCGACGCTGCTCTACTTTTCGGCGTTCACGCTGCTCTTGCGGTTCTGGGAAGACGTGCTGCATCTCGCGCAGCGTGCCGAGAAACCGCTCGCGCGGATCGCCGCGAACCAGTCGGTCATTGCCGAGTACACGCGCACGTCGACGCAGCAGCAGCTACGCGCCCGCAAGATCTTTGTGGTGGCGAACGTCTGGATCTACTTGCTCGAGTTTGCACTGCTGGTGCTCAAGACGCTCTTCCCGCACGAAGAGAGCTTTATCTTTGAGGCCGACTACGCGGTCGTCGCGCTCTTTTTCTTTTTGTTGGCGGTCATGCTCGCGCGGGCGGCCTTCAAGCTGCGGCAAGTGCTGCTCAAGATTGAGTTCTCGGCGCTCGCGACCAGCATTGCGTGGCGCGTCACGTGGCTCGGGCTCGTGGCGTCGCTCATTTTCTTTACGCGCAGTCTGCTGTTGGTCATTGCAACGCCGGCGATCGAAGTGTTTGACCCGCACCGCTCGAACCCGTGGCTCTTTTACACGCTTCCCGAGATCGTGCCCGGCGCGTTCGTGATGTTCATGATGACGGTCAAGAAGCAGAGCTCGTCCAAGCGCAGTGCGATGCCACACGCATACGCAGCCGAGCTCGGCGAAGCCACACCGCTGCTCCAGCGCGACTCGGACGAGACCGTGTCGCCGTTCGACGGCCAAGAGCTCAGCATCTAGACGGCTTCCGAGGGTAGAACGGGTTTGTATAGTATGTCAGTAGACGACGATCCATTGGGCCACTTCATTTTTTGGTTTTAGACTTGCTACTCGTCCCAGTCCGAGTCGCCGTCCGACGACGATGCGTCCCAATCGACCGGGGGCGTCCGAACCGCAGTAGTACCGAGTGTGCGAGAGCCTGTCGATTGACCGCTTGGTTGGTTGTCCGTGACGCGTGTGCAATGCGCACACATGCCGTTGTCCTGGATCAGTCCGAGTCCCCAACCACTACACACCGTGCATCGCCGACGGATTTGTGCCGACACCACGATGAAATCGAGCCGCAGGCGATTGCAATGCGCGCAGAGTCCGTTCTTCTCGGCAAGACCGACGCCGCGGCCACGGCAGCTCTCGCACTGCGACAGTACGGGCGGCAAATACTGTGCGTACGGAGACATGGCAATCATCGCGCCGTTTGTGCTGTCCATCATGCCAGGCATGCCATTCATCATGGTAGGGCCGCCGCCTGAGAGCGGCGGCGCCATGAGCATCGGCATCTGGAACATATTGGGCGGGTACATCATCTGTGGAGGCGCGTACATGGGGAAGAAAGGCGGTGGCGGCGACGCGTATCCGTACATTTGCGGGGGAGGCGGTGGGTAGAACGGCGGTGGTGGGTAGTTGGGGGGATAGTACGGGTAGGACCCGTGCGGGTAGCTTGTTCCCGGCGGCTGGTGGTTGTAGGGCGGCGGAGGAGACGAATGCGCGTTCGCGTGGAGACACGTCGCACACTGGCAGTGCGGCGATGCTGATGAACTCGTCGACGACGGCGCCGACGGAGATGCTTCATGCTGCTCTTCCACAACCGTTTCGCCGTGCTCTTCCTGTCGCCTCCTCTCCTTCTTCTTCCGTCGCCTCTCTTTTCTTGCCGCACGATCCTCCGCTGTCTCCTCGGTCTCGAGGCGAACTCCTTCGAGCGCTTCTGTCATAGCAACGACCGGCTCGGATGCATTTTCCAGAAGAGGTGCTTCTGTCGTACGAGTCAATGGCGTGTCGTCATCCTGGATCGCCATGTCGTCATCCTGGATCGCCATGTCGTCGTGATGTTTCACGCTTCGTCGACTCGATGGTCGAGACCGGTGGCTCTCGGTATAGACCACGGCATCTGCCGCAAACGTCTTGGAGCCATTCGATCGTGTACGCCTCCTCGCCTTGGCTCTTGTCGTCTCTGCATCGCTTGTATTTCCAGTGGCATCGCCGTCGACTGGAGCAAAAGCAGCACCCAAAGAGCTGCTACTCGTCGTACGACTTCGCTGCCGCACCAATCCAGCGAGGTCCGTGTCGCGCTGTTGCTCCTCTTCTTCTTCATGACGTTTCTCTTCTTTTGTCTTTGGCTTCGCTTCGCTTTCCTGCTGACGCTTCTTTTCCTCTTCACGAGTACGCTGCTGCTGCTCAAGCTCTTGTTTCTCACGGAGCCGGTGCGCTTCTTGTTCTGTCTCGAGCGCCTCGGCGTCTGCCTTTGCTTTCTTCTTCTCATCCTCTCGGAAGCGCTTCTGTTCTTCCTCGCGCTCACGCTGCTTCTCTCGCTCGGTCTCTTCTTCCGCCGCACGCTTTTTACGCTGCGCTGCTTCGTCTCTCGTTTTCTTCTCCGCTGCCTCGCGTGTCTTGCGCTCGGCGGCTTGCCGCTCTCGCTCCTGCTGTTCCGGTGTCATGCGCTGCACGCGCTCGGCTTCTTTCTTCTTCATGTTTTGTGCAAACTCCTTCATGAAATCGTCTTCCTCGACAATCTTTTCTTTCTTGAACATGGACTCCTGACGCTTACGACGAATGAACCGGAGCCGCTCGGCGGGTGTCATGCCCGCGGTCTCGGCGTCATACTCGCCCTCCGGATTCTCGCCATCGGCCGCCCCGGCTGCTGAGAATATACCACCGCCACTCGCTTCCGACCCGCCGGTCGAGTTTGTCCGAGAGCGCTCGACCGCACTGTCGCTGGCCTCGGGGATCCCACGTGGGATCTTGATCATTGGCGGCGGCCCGCCACCCGCACCAGCCATTGGGTTAATACGACCAGCCAACGACGCCTGTAGCCGAGCAACAATGTCCCCACGCGCACTCGCGGGACCTGATGGCTTTTCTATCACCGACTTCTTCTTCGCCTTCTCGTCCTCGTGGCGCGGCGGCTTTCGCGGTGACGACACTGCGGCGGGGGCCGTGTCGCTTGCCTTTGCGTCGGCCTCTTGCTTCTGACGCAGCGCACGCGGCAGCTTCCAGCGGCTTTCACGGGTCACCTGCAATAGAATAAAACCCCGTCAGGAGCTATTCTCCTTTGGGAAGAGGACCATCGTAGAGCACGACCGGCGTCTCCATACTAAGTAGGTACCTGATTGTAGTAGTACGTCCGTCCGTCGGGCGACGTGAACGGCTGCCAGTCGCCGCCGGCGGCGGCGTCCTCCACATCACCGTTCACGACTGCGTCGATCACCTTGGACGAGCTGCGCTTCTTCTTCTTACGGCGGCTCCGCGCGTCGTCGGCAAAGAGCGACTCGGCGACGCTCGCCATCGTCGGTCGTCGAATCCCATCGCGGCTTGAAGGACGTCAACGCAACGAGTACTGTTTGTTCTTGAATAGAAGACCCTACTACATTCTCAAAAGAGGGTGGGTGTGACCTGAAAAGATCCTAATGGCGATCTCAGACCTGAGATACAATTGGGGCCGCAGTCGCGCCGCCGCCACAAGCGTGCTCGGCGGCTTTGACGCTCCCTGTTCGCAATGAACGTCAAGGAAGAAGAACACCGTAACCTCATTGTAATACATGGTGTAAAGGAAGAGCAACAGCGTGTATGAACATGTAAGCGTCAATTTGTCGCTGAGGATCGTGTGAGGCGTCGACCATTCCCCATGCCTCTCGCCTTGTTCAGACGACGGGATTCACGCGGTCGTTATACTCGCGTGTCGGCTTCATCGAGAGCCCGCGCATCATCAACGCGTCAAATGCGGGCGCTTCACTCAACTCGCCGCTCGCCTCGTGGACTACGCGACGGTGTAGGACGGCCGGCGGGAACTGGTTCTCGTCGAGCAGCACGCGCACGATCGCGTGTGGGTCGTTGATGATCTCGCCACCACTGACCGAGGCTTGCTTAGCCCTGTGTCCGGCGTGCATGATCACGCCACCAAGCCCGGCCGCCAATAAGACGCAGCCACCGAGTGTAAGCCAGGCATTGCGGTCCGGAATCGAGACCCACACAGCAAGCGGCCGTGCGTTCTGGTCAAACGCGAGCGACGTACGTTGCGCATCTAATGCCACGGCGTCCCGCACGACGCCTTCCTGAAACAGGAAGAACGTTGCGGCCGTGTACGCGGGCTGGAGGCTGTGCTCCATGTACAAGTGGTTCTTGACCGCGAGGTACAGCCGGTCTTCCGCCTGGACGCGGCACGTCTGCGGGAGCTCCTCGTTCTCGGCGCTGAGGTTCAGTGGCTGGACCGGCAGCACCGACACATCGTCCCACTGGACCGACGCAACGTTGTGGAGCCAGAGCGGATCGCCCGCAGCGATTGCGTACATTTGATTCAGCTTGACCTGCTCGATGCGCGGGAGCTCCTTGAGCTGCACGAGCGGTAGTAGGCGCACGTCGTTTACCATCGCGTTGCCCACGAGTGGTAGCGTCTTAACCGGCAGCGCGTCAGCACCGACCACGAGCCGCTGCTCGGGCAGAGCTGCGGTCGTAGCGGCGGCGTCGCTGGTCGGAGACGGCGCGGCCGCCAGCGCGAGTTCCAACCCGTGACAGGCAGCTGCGCGCGCGGCATCGCCAGTGCCAGTACGGTCAGCGGCGCACGACGCATGGAACGTCGTCGACAGATTGGCCAACGTCCACGCGAGCCGGCCGACCGTGAACGAGTAGACCTTGCGCAGGTTCGTAACCACGACCGAGCGATTCTGTGCGTACGTGCCCGACGCATTGAACGCGACGTGTTGCTGAATCGACTCGGCCACGAGCCGCTTGCCAATGCTCACGACCAGCAGCGACGACGGGGCGGCCGCGTAGCAGTCGAGCGACGTCAGCGTGCCGTCCGACTTCCATTTGGACGTGAGCGTCTCGGTGCCATTTGCGTTGACGCACGACGCCACGGCGCCAATCTGCACGGGCGTGTCAAAGAGGATCTCGGTGCCGCCGCCCAACAAGTCGGTCTTCTCGACCAGGCAGAGTGCGGGCCACGGACCGCAGTGTGCGGTCGCTAGCAGTTCGGTCAGACGGCCTTGACGCGTTGCATTGCCCAGGAGCGACGGGTCCACGTTCAGTTCGAACGTGACCGCGTCAAACTGGACCGACGGCGCGACGTCGACGTGCGTAAACTCGACCGTCAAGTCGGCGGGCGACGCCACGGCCGTATAGATACTACGCAGCAGCGCCTGCGGCGCCTCCCGCAAGAGCCACTCGCGTTTCACACGTTCGGTCAACGCTTTGCTGCTGGGCGGGAGAATACCGACGATCGACGCCAACGCATCGGCACGGTCGTCGCCGGGGTACCGCGCCGCGATCTCGGTCGCGTTCGCGTACGTAAAGTCGATGGCCCACGGCAGGCGCTGATTGCCGATCAAGAGACCGTAGAGAAAGAGATCCGCCGCGAGCGTCGCGTTCATCGGGAGGTTCTCGGCCGTGACGTTGGCGTTGACCGAGCGATCGGTCGCGTTCACGACGAGCCGCAGAGACTGCGTTGGCTCGAGCGCGTACGGCAGCACACGGGTCTGCCAGTCGCGCTGCGAGAACCCCACGTCGAGCGTTGTATCGGGAATGTTGCCCGTGAGACTTCGCTCTTGCGAGTAGACGGCGTTGCAGCGCGTCGCTGCCTTGGGTACACGTGAGCGCACGACCTGGCGCAAGATCGTGTTCGTGATGGGGTTCGCGGGCACGCGCTCGCTCGTTGTTTGCATCGACGCAGCTGTGTCCGCATTCGCCCAGTCATCGTCGGCCTGCGACGACAGGTCGGACGCCGAGATCACGGGCTCGACTTCGAGCGGGCGCAGCTGCACGTTGAGTGCGCTGAAGCCGTTGCTAATGAGGTAGCCGAGACCGGCACTGAGCGCGAGCGTCACAGCACCGACTTTCCAGCTCAGCTCGGGCTTGCGCATGGACGCAACCAGGAACCGCAGCACGAGCACTTGGACCGCGAGCGTCACAAAGACTTCCAGCGGCTTGCTGAACACGGACGTGACGTTGCCCGTGTACGAGTTGTAGTTGTCCAGCAGTGCCGTCTGCTGTGCAGCGCTCTTGTCGCGCGCATCGAACCGCGAGAGCACGACGCCGTGGTGGAACACGAGCGTGAGCGTGGCGATCGAGGACAGTGCGATGCCCGTGAGCAGTGCGAGTCGACCACGTCGGATCGACAGGTCCAGTGCAACGAACGCAAGCTCTTCGTGCTCGGTCGCATTAGTGGGTTCTTGGCTGGGCTTGTTCTGGGACGTCGGACGCTGGGCGTCGTCGAGCACAGCGATCGACTCGAGCCGGGCGCCGTTCGAGTACGGTGTGCTGGACATTTCTCGAGGTCTTACGCTCGGTCAAGAGGGCACGCGATGGTGAAGTGTTCGTGGCGAATTGCAGAATGCGACAGTCGTCGATGGAGGCGTTCGCCGAGCGGTGACTTCGTACCAGGGACACCCTACTGAATGCCAATATGAAGAGCGCAGATGCAGTCAATATTAGCAAAGAGATATCCGGAACCGTCGCTGGAACGATGCAGAGTATAGTATTCCTAAGATGTGACTGCGGTGGGTGCCGAGAGACTGTATCTCCAACTTCACGTGCGGGAGAGATATCCTGTGGGCGCAGCTCGCCGGACTGTAGTTTGGCAATCACTGAAAAAGCTATGACCTCTTAAATGGGATGAGTAGGTAGGCACTCTAAGATGGGAATACAGTTTGAAGTGGTCTCTAATATATGATAACTCAGCACCGCTGACATGGAACACAGCACGTGAAGGCCATGGGACCAAGTGCGCGGCTGCAGGGATTTGTAAAAATACAGCAGCAGCATCTCTTCGTCATCCCGTAAATCACATGCGGATCATGTATCCGGATAATAGACTCGTCGATTGAGAGGTGACGGCAGCGTCTCCTGCCATCGAAGGTGCCATATGTTACCCACGGTAGCTCGATTCAATACGGACCACCGAGACCGACGTCGCTCTGCCGTCGGTCAAGGAGATGATGCTCTCTGTACAGCACAACGACCGCTGGGTTCTATCATAGAATCTACCGGTATGATGCTGCGTTCTTGTCGACGACGGATGCATTCGTCCGGCACACGACGGTCTCAGACTCGGACTCCGAGACTCAGACGCTCGTCACGGCGTCGCATGTCGGACCTACGCGAGCATCTGGGTTTCGTCTGTTTTGCCACTACTGGCTCGTCACATGCGCCAGCCAGCCGCGCTGGCCCAGCATCCACAAGAACTTGCCGACTCGTTCACCCACGGTCTCATCAAATTGTTTGGACGGCAGCCGTTGGCTGTCGGCCGTCGACGCTCGCGCGAAACGGCGTGGGCCGGCTCTGGCACGCGTACTGGATCCGATCGGCCGGGATGCTACTGTACAGTATTAGGATCGTGGCTGGCGGCGACTTGTTCGGTCCGCCCACGACAAGCAGCAGCACCCGCAAGCTGTCACAATTCAGTCTCGTGTCTCGTGCCTCGGTCCTCCACCCCCAAGCCATGGACCTCAAGCGCTTCCTCTTCACGCGCGACGACGCGGTCGTCGCGTTCAACCTCTTTTGCTGTGTCTGCGGCATTGGGACGCTTGGGATGCCAGCCAACTACGCACGCGCCGGCCCGGTCTTTGGCTTGTTGGCCATGCTCTTTATGGGCTTTGCGAACGTCTACGCATCGGTCGTGTGCTCCAAGGTCATGCTGGTCGCGCCCAAGTCGGTCAAGACCTTTGGCGATCTCGGCCAGTGGTGCATGGGCCGTGGCGGCCGCTACGCGGTCGTAGTCTCGCAAATGGCCATCTGCCTGCTCGCGCCCACGGCGTTCCTCGTGCTCGGCGGCTCGCTGCTCGACGCGCTGTTCCCGAACGCCTTCAGTCAGACGTTCTGGATCGTCTTCATGGCGCTCATGGTCCTCCCCGTGTGCCTCACACCGACGCTCAAGGAAGGTGCCGGCGCAGCGTTTGCCGGCTGCCTGGGCACGGTCGTGGCTGACGTCGTCGGCGTCGGGATGCTCCTCCACGGCATGGACGGCCACCCGTCGGTACCCAAGCCCAACGTCTCACTCGAACAGGTCGCGACGACCTTTGGGAACTTGGCGCTCGCGTACGGCGCCGCCGTCGTGATCCCGTCGCTCCAGCGTCACCACAAACAGCCCGAGCGTATGCCGTTTGTGGTCGGTGCAACCATGGTGCTCATCACGGTTCTCTTCATCGCGCTCGCGTGGGCCGGGTACTCGGCCGTCGGGTGCCAGATCTCGGGCAACTTGCTGTTCAACGTCTTTCCCGATGCCACTGGCGTTTCGAGCCTCGGCATGAAGGCCGACTTTGGCGCGGCCGTGATTGCGTACCTCTTTATGCAGCTCCACATTACGATCGCGTTCGCCGTGCTGCTCTACCCGGCGTGTTATTTGTCGGAACGCGTTGTGTTGGGCATGCACAAGACCGACGCGCTGCTCACGGACGCAGAGGAGGAAGACCAACGCAGCAGCGTCGAAGACGGCGTCCGTGGAGCCTACCGCTTGAGCGGTACGCCCAAAGACTCATTAGACAACGCCAAGCCTCTTGCATCGGAACAGGACGAGGAAGACGAAGCGGCCGAGTACAAGGGCGCGCTGACCGTGGTCAAGTACGTGCTGCTGCGACTCGCGATCGTCGCAGTGCTCGTGGTCGTCGCGGTCGTATTGCAGGACAAGTTCATCGACCTCTCGGACTTTGTCGGCGCCTCGGCCAACACTTTCTGCTGCATCTTGCTGCCCATTGCGTTCTACATGAAGAAGCTCGGCCATACGATGCCGCTCTACGAGCGCGTCGCGGCCGTGCTCGTGCTCGTCGTGTGTACAGTGCTGGGCGTGTACGTGACCTACAAGTCCGGCAAGAAGCTCTTCACGGACCAGACGCCTGGCCCGAACGACCCGGCCTTCCCGTTCTGCGAGCTGGAGCACCAGACGACGCTCTACTATGTCAAGCCGTAGAGCCCACGACGAGAAACGCATCCATAGAATCTAGAAATCGTATTACAAAGACCATCAATGTACTGGAAGGCACGATCAAAACACCTCCCGTTTGAATGAAAGGTACTGTGGTGGTAGTGTAATCGCGGAGCCCCTCCTCCTGGAGCGACCGAGAGACCCCGAGGGCCGCTGATGCACCGAGTACGCGACTCCGACTCTTTCTGATCAGACAGGGGGCACCTAGTCACTAGAGTACAGGACAGCAGAGCAGGATCAGTGGTAGCGCAACTCCCACGCCAAGGTTCAAGCGCATCCGACGACGGGTTCGCGGTTGCAGTTGAACTTGCGCGTCCGCTGCCACTACACAAACAAACAAACGGAGAGACGAGCACGTACGGCTTGGAGATACGACGTGCATTCCTTTTTGGTCCATGCTCATGCGTTGAGCCAAATAATGGGTCGCCTGGTAACTGCAAGTTGCAGTTACCGAACCGCGTCGCGTGGTCACCAAGGTGGTGGGGACAGGCACACACAGAGGCAGCAGCTTGTTGACGCATGAAGGCACGGGCAAGGCGACGGCAGAGGCAGACACGTCGTGATGGGCTCGTGTGAGGGGCACTACATGTAGCCATGTTCAAGAGCTGGAAGTGTGCCTTTCACGGGCTCCCTACTGTATTAGAAGCCGCTTTCGCCACCACTGCCGCGGCCAGTCGTTTCCAGTCGATTTCTGGTTTTGACTGAGACATGGCCGTTGCCGTGTACATAGCAGGGCCCAATAGCTCTGTCTACGTTGCATCTGGAGATCAAGAGATCCGGAGAGACAGACCACATGATACACATTGACGGGCCACGTTCGTGCACGTAGACGAGACGAAAGAGGGGGCGCGATCGTTTCGACCGCGACTGGCACTGATGGACATCAGTGATGGTACCGTACAGTACAATACTACAGTAACACTAGGAGTTATAATACGGTACCGGTGGGCGGGAGCTTTAGGGACTACGCAGACCCTCGATGCTGCACTTGCGTTGAGGCAGGACCCCGAGAGCGATCGATAATGGGCTGGGATTTGGGTCGGCTATCGAAGAGACACTTGCGTCAGAGAGCCAGATGGAGTATGGCCCAGCGTGGAGATCCCCCAATCGGTGGACGGGGTGACGCACGTTTCTGTCGCATGGATTGTCCGTTTGCTGAGGTCTCGATAGCCCCACGCTGCTCCGGATCTTTAGATGGGCCATGGGACAGGCGAGCCAGGCGGCGGTGCCGTCGGCTCACGAGCGACCAGCCGCATCAATCTCATCCGATACTGTAGGAACTCTCTACTGTACTCTGGATGTTGCTGTACGGCAACCGCGCCAAGCAGCACCCAACAAAGCAACGTGGATTCTTATGGACGACGGACTTGTTTAGACGGCAGGCAGGCTCTCCCGCCCCATGTGGATGACTCTGCCAGCTCAAGATCGACGCGACCCATCCCTGGCTGTGACAGCGATCTTTTCGCGACCGATGGCCGTGTGAACGCTGGCCGTCAAGACAAAACAGACGCCGCCGATCAGCTGGCCCTGGGTGCTGTCTCGACTCGAGACTCTCGAGTCTCGAGGTGCGTGGCGGAGTAAACCGAGCGTATCCACCCTCACCCACGTGTGTGCCGCTTCTTGGTCTCGACCGGACTCGGCTCTCCCGTTCTTGACCGTCGGTTAGTAGTTTCTCGCGAGTGCTCTCTTTGTGTGGTGCAAAGCCGCACAGCCCAGTGATCGCGATCACCGGTGCTTTGTGGGACACGTCGCGCTCTAATCTCTCCATTCCGTTCCCAGTCCAGTCCGCAATTTGCCATCTCGACCTCACCAGCCACTTCCTTCCCTCCTTCCTCCACTCCAGTCAATCCCGTCAGCATGAAGAGCTTCCGCCACTATCTCTTCACCAAGGAAGATTCCATTGCGGCCTTCAACCTCTTTTGCGGTGTCTGTGGCATCGGGACCCTCGGCATGCCGGCCAACTTTGCCCGCGCCTCGCCGCTCTTTGGTATCATTGCCATGATCTTCATGGGCTTTGCGAACGTCTACGCGTCGGTCGTGGTCTCCAAGACCATGCTCCAAGCACCACGCTCGGTCAAGACCTTTGGTGACCTCGGTGAGTGGGTCATGGGTCGCTTCGGCCGCTACCTCGTCGTCGCTGCCCAGATGCTCGTGTGCTTCCTCACGGCCGCCGCGTTCCTTGTGCTCGGCGGCAACATGCTCAGCTCGCTCTTCCCGCGCGCCTTTGGCGAAGTCTTCTGGATCGTCTTCATGGCGCTCATGGTGCTGCCCGTGTCGCTTACGCCGACGATGAAAGAAGGCGCCGGCGCTGCGTTCGCTGGCTGCATGGGGACAATCATTGCCGACATTTGCGGCGTCGGGATCCTCATCCATGCCATGGACGGCCACCCGTCGGTACCCAAGCCCGACGTCTCGCTCGAGCAAGTCGTCACGACCTTTGGCAACTTGGCGCTCGCGTACGGCGGTGCCGTTGTGATCCCAACCATCCAGCGCCAGCACAAGCAGCCGGACCGCATGCCGTGGGTCATTGGTGCCACGCTCACGTTCATCACGCTCATGTTCATTGCGCTCGCGTGGTCTGGCTACTCGGCCGTGGGCTGCCAGATCTCGGGCAACTTGTTGTTCAGTGTGTTCCCGAACGAAGACGGCATCTCGTCGATCGGCTTCACGAGCAGCTTTGGCACGGCGACCATGGCGTACCTCTTCATGCAGCTCCACATTACGATCGCGTTCGCCGTGTTCCTCCACCCAGCGTTCTACATTCTCGAGCGCCTGATCCTCGGGATGCACAAGAACACTGAGAGCGACGAGATCGAGGTCATGTCGTA
Organism: Pythium angustatum; assembly: GCA_023337915.1. NCBI lineage: Eukaryota > Oomycota > Peronosporomycetes > Pythiales > Pythiaceae > Pythium > Pythium angustatum. The sequence continues at coordinate 8,615 of JAADXQ010000149.1, read as the reverse complement.
CCACGGCAACGACACCCCGCAGGAAGTCATCAAGCGCTCGTCGAGCGTGGCGTGGAGCGTCACGTCCAACAAGATGCTCGAAGGTGTCGACAACGAAGAGGCCGATATCGAGTCGGCCGAGTACAAGGGCGCCGGCAACGTCCTCAAGTACGTGCTCCTGCGCATGGCCGTCATCGCTGTGCTCGTGATTGTTGCGGTCGTGCTCCGCAAGAAGTTCACGGATTTGTCGGACTTTATCGGCGCGTGCGCGAACACGATCCTCTGCATTCTCATTCCGATCGCGTTCTACCTCAAGAAGTTTGGCTCGACGCTGCCGCTCTACGAACGCGCTGCTGCCGTTGCGACGTTTGTCGTGTGCCTCGTGCTTGGCGCCTACGTGACCTACAAGTCGGGCAAGGCGCTCTTCGTGACCGAGCACTCGGACATCAAGTTCCCGTTCTGCGAGGTCGAGCACCAGATGGAGCTCTACTACGTCAAGCCGTGAGCGACGGCGCCGACCCTTAGTGTGTGAATACACCATGTCTTTAGTCTGACGTCCTATTGTTTCCAATGCCTTCTACTGTTGTTTAGCCTATAATGTGAAAGTGATGTCGTGTGTGCGAGCTCCTACGCCTTGCTCAGGTCTGGTGGTAGTAGAATTGACTACTAGTAGTGCCCTTGCGAGAGGACCTTGCAGATGGACTGATGTGAAAGCTATACATGGAAATCTGCTACGGGAGCAGTAAATTTGTACTCCTACACCGGCAACAGGACAAGACACGCATCGCTCGAATCATCAGCGTAGATTGAGCTTCGTCCAGTCAACCGCTTCGAGAACGCAATACGCGAACAACAGAATATCTCGTACTACAGTACAGTAGCTTCCAGTCTGCCAAGTTGCGAGATAAAGAGCCGGGCTGCAATCAAGCAGGTTGCTCAGCGAGCGCAGGCGCGCTACTCAGAGCGTTGCTCGTTTCAAACGAGTCGATTGCTCAAACGAGACCGTGAGTATCGCAGCGCGTGGCGCTTGCACCACAATGCTGAACGCAAACGCCGAGTGACCTGCAGCTGCAACGCTCCGGCTTTCCGAGCCGATCGCAGACGCCAAAAGGATCAAAGAGAAAGGTCCAGGCGCCGCCTGTATCGCACAGTGAAGGACCATCCAGTATGCGTCACCTGTCACCTGAGCTCCCCAAATGTAGCCATGTTCTAGCAATTACCCTCATTAGTGAGCTCCTCCTGGCCAATCAGTGCGCCAGAATTCGTCTGTGACATGGTAGGGGAAGGGTGACTGGATCTGGGTCTCTCTCTCGTCTACTACGTAGTACTAAATTAGCACATCCCCTTTTGCGTGGCCTGTCTCTTTGGTTGCCAAGGGATCTTGCAGTCGACGAGTACAACGGCTGGCCATGACGCCACGATGGGGCGACGCTTATTCCTGTGGCGCTCGGTATGCACACTGCCACCCAGGCAGGCGACGTCCTGCAACACCGGGCCAGTCACGCACGCACAAGGGAGAGAGACCTGTTTGCGCAATTGCTTGTCACGCTGGGAGAATCGATCTGGATCTTGAACGGCAACACGAGCGAACACACTGTATCGCTCCAAACTCGGTCCGTTCCTGACACGACCGACACACGTCTGCTCAGTCGGCAATTCGCATCGTTCCGTTCCAAGGCCACTCGATCCCTTCGCTCACGACAAGATGAATTTCAAGCAGCTCCTCTTCACCAAGGACGACACGATCGTTGCGTTCAACCTCTTCTGCACCGTCTGCGGCATCGGTACGCTCGGCATGCCGGCCAACTTTGCCCGCGCCGGTCAGGTCTACGGTCTGCTTGCGATGCTCTTTATGGGCTTCACCAACGTCTACGCGTCGGTGGCCGTGTCCAAGGTCATGCTGGTCGCACCCAAGTCGGTCAAGACTTTTGGGGATCTCGGCGAGTGGTGCATGGGCCGCGGCGGTCGCTATGCCGTTGTGATCTCGCAGATGCTCGTGTGCACGCTTGCGCCTACGGCGTTCCTCGTGCTCGGCGGCGTCATGTTGGACACGCTCTTCCCGAACGCGTTCAGCCAGACGTTCTGGATCGTGCTCATGGCGCTCATGGTCCTGCCTGTGTGCCTGACACCGACGCTCAAGGAAGGCGCCGGTGCCGCCTTTGCCGGTTGCGTCGGTACGATTGTCGCTGACGTAATTGGTATCGGCATGCTGCTCCACGGCATGGACGGCCACGCGTCCGTGCCCAAGCCAGACGTGTCGGTCTCGCAGTTGGCGACGACGTTCGGCAACTTGGCGCTTGCGTATGGCGCTGCCATTGTGATCCCATCGCTCCAGCGCCAGCACAGCCAACCGGAGCGCATGCCGCAAGTCGTGTGCATCACCATGATCATCATCACGGTGCTCTTCATCACCATGGCCTGGTCGGGGTACTCGGCCGTGGGCTGCCAGATCTCGGGCAACCTGTTGTTCAACGTCTTCCCGGACACGACCGGCGTCTCGAGCCTCGGCATGAAGGCCGACTTTGGTGCCGCCGTGATCGCGTACCTCTTCATGCAACTCCACATTACGATCGCGTTCTCGGTCGTGCTCTACCCAGTCTTCTACGTGTCGGAACGTCTCGTGCTCGGTATGCACAAGGCCCCTCGCAGTGGAACCGACCAGGAGGCGCACGACGTCGAGGCCATCTCGTACCGCGCAAGCGGCACACCCAAGGATTCGGTCAAGCTGTCGGTCGTCGACGCGGACGACGCAACTGCCGACGCACACTCGGACGAGGCCGACTACAAAGGCGCCGGCACCGTGCTCAAGTACGTGTTGTTGCGTATTGCGATCGTCGCGATCTTGGTCGTGGTCGCAATCGTGCTGCAGGACAAGTTCATCGACCTCTCGGATTTTATCGGCGCGTCCTGCATCACGTGTTGCTCGATCGTCCTGCCAATCTTGTTCTACCAGAAGAAAATGGGCAAGCAAATGCCGCTGTACGAGCGTATTATTGGTTTGGTCGTGGTCGCGATCTGCACGGTGCTCGGCGTCTACGTGACCTACAAGACGGGCAAGAACCTGTTTGTGCCCGAGGCCGGGGATGGCTCGAAGTTCCCGTTCTGTGAGGCCGAGCACCGCATGGAGCTCTACTACACTAAGCCGTAAGGGCAAATACATAGATTCTGCATTGAGAATGTGGTTCTTGAGACTAGATTTGGTCAACGGGAGGGGTCGCGATCCCGAGCCGAAGCAGTTCCTCTGGAGGCCGACGTGAGTCGATACCCGTACTGGTAGTAGTACTTACGCGGTCCACCATGGACAAGTGCCCCACAACAACGCTGTGGACCCGTAAGTGCTCAGCCAGCAGCAATAGTTCCGGTGCCCGAGTTGAAGTTCAAGCCATGCTCAGAGCCATGGCCCCACCCCTCCACGTCACTGCCGCTGGCTCAGGACTCAACCGGCTGGTTGAAACCGCCGTTGTGAGACAACTCCCAATGTGTGCCATCCCAACTTGACGTGTGAGGTTCGGATCGTTGTAGCAGATGCCATGGCCCACAGCGGACTGTATCCTGGATATGTGGTACCGTAATGGGATGGGGGCGTTTGCGCGACTCAATGGGCTCGTCTCTTGCTGTGGACGAACTCTGTGGACGAGTGAGAGCCAAGCGAATCCAGATTGTACCCCATGAGCCGCAAGAATGATCCCGGTCGAAATGCAATGGAACCGAGAGCCGGACCGGGGGCACAATTGACCATGGGGCACAAATGGCAACCATACTCAAATCCAGTCAAGAACCCCCGGGTTGAAGAAAAGAACCAGAACGGAGAGACATACCGATCCGAGAGCATTGTTGCGAGCAGGGCATTCGGCCTTTTGCACGCTCTCCGGCACCGTTCGGTCCCGTCCCTCGACACCACAAGACCAACCAATTCGACACCTACGACACGGCAGCTTAGCGGGCGACACCATGAACTTGAAGCAGTACCTCTTCACCAAGGACGACGCCATGGTCGCGTTCAACCTCTTCTGCACCGTCTGCGGCATCGGCACGCTCGGCATGCCGGCCAACTTTGCCCGTGCCGGTCCCGTGCTCGGTCTGCTCGCGATTCTGTTCATGGGGTTCGCCAACGTCTACGCGTCGGTCGCTGTGTCTCGCGTCATGCTGGTTGCACCCAAGTCGGTCAAGACCTTTGGCGATCTCGGTGAGTGGTGCATGGGCCGTGGCGGTCGGTACGCTGTCGTGATCTCGCAGATGCTCGTGTGTACGCTAGTGCCAACGGCGTTCCTCGTCCTCGGTGGTCTCTTGCTCGACGGTCTCTTCCCCAGCGCGTTCACCCAGACGTTCTGGATCGTCTTCATGGCGCTCCTGGTGCTACCCGTGTGTCTGACGCCAACGCTCAAGGAAGGGGCCGGCACGGCCTTCGTGGGCTGCCTCGGCACAATCGTCGCTGATGTGATTGGCATTGGCATGCTCCTCCACGGCATGGACGGCCACCCGTCGGTACCGTCTCCGGATATCTCTTTCGAGCAGGTCACTACGACCTTTGGCAACCTGGCGCTTGCGTACGGTGCCGCCGTCGTGATCCCGTCGCTCCAGCGACAGCATAGCCAACCGGAGCGGATGCCGCAAGTCGTCTGTATCACCATGGTGATCATCACGGCGCTCTTCATCATCATGGCGTGGTCGGGGTACTCGGCCGTGGGCTGCCAGATCTCGGGCAACCTACTCTTCAATGTCTTTCCGGACGCCGCGGGACTCACGAGCCTGGGTATGAAGGCCCGCTACGGCTCAGCTGTCATCGCCTACCTGTTCATGCAGCTCCACATCACAATCGCGTTCTCCGTGGTCGTGCACCCCGTTTTCTACGTCATGGAACGGCTCGTGTTGAGCATGCACCGAGGACCTCTCACGTCCAGTGTCGACGAAGAGGCAGCCGTTGATGTCGTCACCTACCGTGAGAGCGGCACGCCCAAGGACTCGGTAAAACTCTCGACACTGGAAGATGCGAGCCACGACCACGATGACGAAGCCGCCGAGTACGAGGGCGCTGGCACCGTGCTCAAGTACGTGCTGCTGCGTATTGCGATCATTGCTATCATGGTCGTTGTCGCAATCGTGCTCCAAGACAAGTTCATCGACCTCTCGGATTTTGCCGGCGCGTCCTGCATCACGTGCTGCGCGATCGTATTGCCGATCTTGTTTTACCAGAAGAAAATGGGCAAGCAAATGCCACTGTACGAGCGTGTCGTAGGCGTGCTGCTCATCGTCGTGTGCACGGCACTGGGCGCGTACGTGACCTACAAGACTGGCAAGAACCTCTTTGCGCCCGAGGCCGGGAATGGCTCAAAATTCCCCTTCTGTGAGGCCGAGCACCGCATGGAGCTCTACTACACCAAACCGTAACTACATACATCTATGTAATGCTGTAGGTTGTGGTTTTATCAAATGATATGGGTACAAATTGAAGGTGATATATAAAGTTGTGGGATTCTCCAGCATCGTTTGCGACATCGCTTTTGCTTGACTCGGACATACACGCGTGCGAACGTGTTGCCGCATTTCTTGTGGAGTCTTCGATAGAAGCGCGGACTCCACAGCAGAGCGAGATCCATCATAGGCCAGCGTCTTCAGATGTACAGGGAGGAGTGAGTTCAGTGTACGTACGAGATCACCGTCACCGACTCGGTGATCCTCTGCACTGATCGCGCCGTGGCCGTCGGGGAATCCCCAAGAGGCAGTGATCCCGAACGGGGATCACTGCCTCCTGTCCATCTCTCGATTGTGGTTGGCTGATTCGCATGTGCAGTACAGTAGTGACACCAGTCACAGTGCTGTCCACTGTCCAATGTCCATCCAGAAATGATCGGAGCGTCTTGATTCAAGACGCCCCGATCATTTCTGTTCAGAGAGGCTGACATTGGACAAGACGCTTGATCCGCACCGTCAGCCATGAATTCGACGGCGTCTTCGATACACTATCCAGCGGATACAGCATTGACCGCCGCGATTTTGAGGTGACAAGATGCTGCTCCCAGTTGCACCGTACAGTAGTGTACAGTGAACACAACGCACTATTCAATGCGCATGATGATTCGCGGCGAATCGGCGCGTCGACCGTGTTGGCTGACGTGAAGATTCACCTTGTCAACAAGTCGACGTGGTGGGATGACAGCTCCCAATCGTCCCACTACTGTCATATCTTATATTTCATGGGAGATGTCAATAGCATCAAAGGGAGACGTGTCGATAACGAACTCTGGCAATGGATAACCTTGTAAATCGATTTGGTGTGCGGACCACACTCCTCATCTGAATCTGGCCACTTTAGGAACCAATCAGAACGATGTGTTGCACACAACCTGAGTCCATAGTGTGGAGCGAAAGAGAGAGGGTGAGTTGCGACAGAAAAATCAAGGAAGCCAGGTTGGGTTCAGCAAGAAACGTCACAGCCAGCCGTCGGACTCACACGCCGCTCCCGATCCGATCCGACGGCGCCCACCATACAAACCTGAAGCCAAAAAAAGAATCCACTGCGAAATGATCTGCAGAGATTTTGTTCTCGCCCTGGAGTATCTGTTCTCCCTTCCTGTTCTCGTAGAATTGTTCTCATGATTCAAAATGCTGTGGGAATCTTTGTTCTCCATCGGCTGATGCTGGCTGAAAAGCTGCTTCGTGAACTCTGAAGGTGACGTACGTCGAGTGTGGGATGCAACGCGACATGGAGATTCGTTTTAGGGTCGATGGTGTCGCGCATGTGTCACGCCACGGACTCTCTGCCACAACTCGCGTTCCTTGAGCCAATCACAATCCTTTCAGAGGCTAATGCCACGGACCAAGAATCCACCATTTGTGGATTGTGGCTCGTTTCTGCGCCGACCAAGAGCATCTGCTTGGAAAAGAATGGATTCGAGTCGAATTTCGACTGGGCTGGGCTCGCACTCTGAATCGAATCACCCACGGCTGGCAGACGGTATGTGCCACCGGTGGCAGTAGTGCCAGCGACTGCCGCTGATGCGGAACGAACTGCACCCCTATCGCCGATCGCAGCCTGTACCGTACCGTTCAGCTTCGTGCCAGCCAGTCTGTGTGGCAGAGGCGGCCGATGCCACGCGCCGGTGGCACTTGTCACCGTGCCATTCCGACTCCCGCTCGCTCTTGCTCTCGCTGACTCGACTGTAGTAGGAAAGAACCATGAAGGTTACCAGCTCACTCATCCTCGCGGCGCTCGCGTTCGTGTCTACTGCCGCTGCCACGCCCGTCTCGGTCTGCCGTGACGCGACCTACACGATCCCGGCGGCCCGCGGTGCTGTGTGCTCCGGTGCCGGCGCTGCGCCTGCCGGCAAGGCCTGCCCCATGAAGGGCGACGTCTCGAGCGCCGACTGCCACCCGTACCTGCCATCGTACGACGGCGCCAAGTGTGTCGCGAAGGAAGACTCGGTCTGCGAGATCGTGAACGGCAACACGTGGGGCTGCACGTTCCCGTCGGTCGGCTGCCTCAAGCCGGCGGTCCAGGGCCCCGCGCCGACGCCGGCTGCCAGCTCGGTAAACGGCGGCAGCGCGTCGCAGGGACCGAAGCCGACGCCGGCAGCCAGCTCGGTGAGCGGTGGTGACGCTGCCCAAGGACCGAAGCCCACGCCGGCGGCCAGCGTTGTGAACGGCGGCAGCCCGTCGCAGGGCGGCAAGCCGACGCCGACGCCGGCACCGAGCTCGGTCAGCGGCGGCAGTGACGACGCGCCGGGTACCGTGAAGCCGGCACCGTCTTCAGCTCCGGTCACGCAGGGCCCGTCGACGTCCAACCCAACGACTCCTTCGACCGCGTCGCCTGCTCCTTCGTCGGGTAAGCCGGACCAAACGACGGCAGCTCCCGTGACCGGCAAGCCCGGTCAGACGACGGCAGCTCCTGTCACGGGTAAGCCTGACCAGACGACGGCTGCTCCTGTCACTGGCAAGCCCGACCAGACCACTGCCGCTCCCGTCACTGGCAAGCCGGATCAGACCACGGCGGCTCCTGTCACTGGCAAGCCGGATCAGACCACGGCGGCTCCGGTGACTGGCAAGCCTGACCAGACTACGGCTGCTCCGGTGACCGGCAAGCCAGACCAGACGACGCCTTGCCCGATCACCTCCAAGCCGGAAGTTCCCACTCCTACGACACCGTGCCCGGTGATCACGTCTAAGCCTGACGTCCCTGGTCAGACGACGCCGTGCCCGGTGATCACCTCGAAGCCGGATGTCCCTGGTCAGACGACGCCGGCTCCCGTGACAGGCAAGCCGGATGTCCCCACGCCCACGACCCCATGCCCCGTGATCACCTCCAAGCCGGACGTCCCTGGTCAGACGACGCCGGCTCCTGTCACGGGCAAGCCGGACGTGCCGACCCCGACCACGCCATGCCCAGTAATCACGTCCAAGCCGGACGTTCCTGGTCAGACGACTCCTCCTCCGGTGACTGGTAAGCCAGATGTCCCGACGCCGACGACGCCGTGTCCCGTGATCACGGCTAAGCCTGACGTTCCGGGCCAGACCACGCCGTGCCCCGTGATCACGGCCAAGCCTGACGTTCCGGCTCAGACGACGCCGTGCCCCGTGATCACAACCAAGCCTGACGTCCCTGGTCAGACGACGCCGTGCCCGGTGATCACCTCGAAGCC
>JAADXQ010000148.1:0-25492 GCA_023337915.1 Pythium angustatum | reverse complement strand
CGTGGTGCGCAAGGCCTGGGCAAAGCTTGTGACCGGGACGAGCGCGTCGTCCAAGCGCTTTGAAGCCAGTGAGATTCCGTGCTCGCGTGTCAAGAACCTCAATGCGTACGTGCCGTCGTACGAGTCGTTTTACTCGGACTTCCCGTTCCTCTGCGTCGACCTCACGCAGTTCGACAACGAGTACATCAGTTGGACAGGCGACTTTGCGGGCTACAGTCTCGTGAACGATCTCAAAGACGACGGCGAGCTCTACCGCGAAATCTTCCGCGACGTCGGCGGCGTGCCGCTCGAGAAACTCTTTGGCATTTGCAAGCAATACGACGTCGATGCGCAGTACCAAGAACGCTTTGACCGCTCGCCGGTCGGATCCGGTGGCCGCACACCACCGGCCGCGAGCGTTCATGTGGCTGCTGTGTGAGCGACCGTCCAACCGTCCGCCGCGACGTCGCGTACCTATGTGAGGGGCATTCGCTTTTGATAAGGACAGTACGTGAAGCCGTCGTGTCCCTACTTTGCGCTGTGTTGGAGGGGCTGACATCTCACTGTGGGCACGGCTGCTCGCCTTTGTATCCACTAGCTCTCTCACATAAGCAAGATAGTCTCGTACACATCATTGAATGCATCTATCTTATGTTCTGGTCTTCTCCTTCTCTCCCGGTCCCTTGTCTGGATCAACCCATCTACTTGGTCACGCGGAACATCTGGAGCATTTCTTCTTCCATGAGGTGGACGTCACCGGCGATCACGAGACAGTGAAGCGGCGCGCCAAAGTCGACCGTGCGCAGTTCCTCCATGGTGCCGGCCACGATGACTTGGTCCTTCTGACCAAGACGCGCCATGCCGACGCACTGCGTCTCCTTCGAGTACGCGCCCTCCTGTCGCTTCTCTTCGATCTCAATGAGCTGCTCGATCGCTTGGTTCACGGTCATGAACCGCGGCGGCAAGTACACGATGCGGCCACGCGCCATGGCCTCAAAATCCGGCTCCTTGACCTTGATGTCCAGCAGGCAGAGCGTGTGCATACCGCCTTTCTTGTTGTACATGATCTTGTCGTAGAAGCTGTCGGGGCGCCACTCGTCGCGGAAGAACGGGATCGACACGGTCTGCCCGAACGAGTAGAGCTGCAGGCCGCAGGACGCAGCGGCGCCCATGACCGACGCGTTGTGGATCACTTCGACCGAGATCTCGAGCTCCTTTGCGCGGATGATTAGGTCCGTGTGCGTCGTCGCGCTACAGAAGAGCGTGGATATAGATTGATGATCAGTCACGAGTAGACACATCAGCCGAGTGGCGATAGCCTGTCACGAACAAACGTACCAGAGCGGATCGCCGACGACGAGGAACGCAACGTCGTTGTCCTTGGCGTCGTCGAGGATCTGATCGGCGCCAGTCTCGACACAGTCGCGGTCTGCCAGCACAACGTCGCACCCGTAGAACTCGCTCTAATAGCAGGAAACGCATGCACCGCCGTGCGTCGTTAGTCCGTGTTGGCCAGTTAGACGACGGCGTTAAACGAGCATGACGTACGAGTTTGTTGTGGTCCATGCCGAGCACCGACGTGTAGTTCTCGAGGAAGACCTTCTTGCACTTCTTGACGGCATTCAGACCACGGAGCGTGATGTCCTGCTCGTCACCGAGCCCCAAACCGATCACATAGAGCACCATTGTCGCTGCCTTGTTTCCCTTTCCTTTGGTTTTCCTTCGCCAATCAACAACATCGATTAGTACCCCCCCCTCCACAAGGGGGCACTAATCCAGATCGACCTTCTATTCGAGAGGGTTACGACATGCGTACCCCACTACGGCGAATGGAGCTTGGCGAGAATTAGACCACCGCGAAGAGGAACATTGAGGGCGTGCAACACGAGACAGTCATGGCGAACGTCACGGTCCCACTGGCGCAGAGCGTCCATGGCGTGAACCCGCAGCACTTGATCGAGAAGATCATGCGCAACCGTATCTACTCAAGTATCTACTGGAAGGAGCAGTGCTTCGGCCTTACGACAGCGTCGCTCGTGGACAAGGCCATCGAGCTCCAGTACATTGGCGGCACGTTTGGCGGCAACCAACAGCCGACGCCGTTCCTGTGTCTATTGCTCAAAATGCTGCAGCTCCAGCCAGAGATCGAAGCCGTGAAGGAATTCATCCAGAACGGAGAGTACAAGTACGTGTTCCTCGCTTGATGAATTAGGTTGCTCGCTGCCTTTCGTAGCAGCTGATGAATGTGTCGTGTTGGCGTGTGCTGTGTGCTGTAGATACGTGACGATTCTCGGTGCTGTGTACCTGCGGCTCATTGGCCGACCGCTCGAAGTCTATCAAATGCTAGAGCCGCTCTATAGCGACCGACGGAAGATCCGCAAGCGAAAAGTGATCGGTGAGTGCAGCAGAAGTCCACCTGCTACAGCCATCAATCTCTGACGGTGTGGATGCCGAATGTATGATTGACAGGATGGGAGATTACGTACGTCGATGAAGTTGTCGACATGCTACTCACGGAGGAATACTATCTCGACCTCGCACTGCCGCGGCTCACGGACCGGGAGTACTTTGAGAAAAACGGATCGCTTCCGCCGCGGCAGAGCCTACTCGACGGCGAACTCGAAGCATCAGACGACGATGATGATGATGATGAAGATGACGATGATGATGATGATGATGACAGCGACGAAGAGGAGACCAAGGCTGACGACAAGGACAGTTAGATCACGTACGCCAATCAACCTTAAACAAAAAGATCGTGCTTCATTATTTTTCTTTTCGGGAGCGTAGCGTACGATCACAGGCACGACCGCGCACACGCGTGGTCTGGAAGGCGTTTTCCAAGTCCAGCGAGCACGCTGTGACAGAGGTGAGACAGTTTACTTGTGCAGGGTGTTGACGCGGTTCTCCGCCAAGCCCTTGATCGACGAGCGGTGCGAACTCCAAGTAGTCGAAGTCTGGCTAAGCGCAAGCTCCGGGTTCTTGCGCTTCTCGCGGTTCCACTTGACGTCGGGCGACGACGTGAGGTGGCGCGTGGCGACCGAGGCACAGAGCACCGCGCCGAACGAGATACACGCCAGCAGCGGGTACGTCTAGAGAACCAAGAGGAACCGTAGGGGTTAGATCACACATTATGCGTTATGTTAGGAGGAAGGAACGACGTACCGCCGGGTCAGCGAGCCACTTGGAAGACTTGGAGGCGACGCGGGAAGCCATGATGTTTTGAGGGCGAAGTGGGCTTGGGAGGGGGAGGATTCGAGAATGAAGAATCGGAACAACCCGTGAAGCGTCGGGTCCGCGAGGGTGGAGGAACTCCTCCCCCTGATCCTCCCAGTACAGTAAAGAGAGAAGCTTTTCCTCATCAGCTGGGAGCTGTCGAACCCGCTTCCCATGATGGCGCCCGAGCAGGATGGGCGCTTTGACGGGACTTCAAGGTGGCGCTTCAAGGCACTTCATAATCATATATTTTACAGTATATAGATACACACTGGAATGATTATTTGACCAAGTTCAAAACAAATGAGATTCTTATTGCTCATATTTTGCGATATAAGATACAAATTTGAATTTACCAAAACAAAGGGCATGATGTGTTCCATTTATAAATAGATGGAGGTTTCTGAGCTTGTCTGACTTTTTGTATGGTCGATACCGGTATCACTCGGTACGGCTTCTGGTGGTGAGGAGATGTGAAGAGACGCAGAGGACTTGAGAATGCGAAGATGCCTTTCACGATGGTGTCGCTCGTTTCACACTTCCTGGCGTTTAACGCCTCTCACCATCACAGCTCTACCAGTACCGGTACATACACAAGGGAGCCTGCCGGCCGCCACGTCAGTTGCCTCAGAAACGTAGCATCCGTTGACGGACTACCATGGTTTCAGTCTGACCTCCCACAACCGCGAAACCAAAGAACCCTCGGTCAGCTGGTTATTTAGACCAGCCCCACAGTCCCAACCGCATTCCTTCGCTATCTTATGCATACGAAGCCTTTGTGGAGTACAAAGCGGGCATTCTCGTCCTAGGAAAACTGCCGTTGCGAGCGTCGAGCACAAAGATCCGGCCACGAAGAACTCGGCTGAGAAGAGCCAGCTGAAGTGGTCACAATTTGCAGTACATTGTCATTCTCTCGGGGGCCTCAATTAACTGATGATGACCCTCACTATTGAATCCTCCCCTCTAGTGACATAAGACATGTCACAAATTCGTCAACCCAGCATCTTTCATCCCCCATCAAAGAACCCGAGGAGCTCCAAATCTGGAGCCCAATCTCTCCCCCCACCAGCTCCCTCCTTCCCAATGGACAAGTACGATCGCCAGCTGCGTCTCTGGGGCGCCGACGGTCAGAAGCGACTCGCCAGTACGCACATTCTTCTGGTTCACGCGAGCGCCACGGGCGCCGAGACGCTCAAGAACCTGGTGCTCCCGGGCGTGAAGCAATTCACAATCCTCGACGACCACGCCGTCACCCAGGCCGACGTGACCAACAACTTCTTTGTCTCGAATGCGTACCTCGGCGCACCGCGCGCACAAGTCGTCACGCAGCTCTTGCTCGAGATGAACGCCGATGTCTCGGGCGCGTATCGCCACGCGAACCCACGGGCCGTGCTCGCGCAGGAACCCGACTTTCTCGACGCGTTCCAGCTCGTAATCGCAACGCAAACCGACGAGGCGCTTACCACATTGCTTGGGGAGCAGTGCCGTGCCAAGAAGATCCCACTGCTGCTCGTGAACGCGTACGGGCTGCTTGGCTACTTCCGCCTCCAAGTCGAAGACCACGCGATCTTGGACGCGAAGAACGATCCACCGATCCACGAACTGCGACTCTCGAAGCCGTTCCCGGCGCTCGAGCAGTACGTTGCACAGTTTGAATTGGAGACGCTCGCGTCGATTGACCACGCACACGTGCCATTTGTGGTCGTGCTGCTCAAGGCTGTGGACGCGTGGAAGGCGAGTCACAATGGCGCGCCGCCCAAGACGTTCCCTGAGAAGACCGAGTTTAAGCAGCTCATTCAGTCGATGGCCTGGGGCGGTGCGGGCCACGAAGTGAACTTTTTGGAGGCCGTGGACAATGCCTACAAGGCGTATGCGGCGCCGATCGTGCCCGAGGAGGTCGTCGAAGTGCTCCGGACGGCCAAGCAGCTCGCGCTCGATGCGTCGACGGCTGACTTTTGGTTCCTCGCCCGCGGTCTGGCCGACTTTGTGGACGCCAATGATGGCGTGCTCCCCATCACCGGTGTCGTGCCGGATATGACCGCGTCCACGGAAACGTACGTGGCGCTCCAGCAAGTGTACGTGGACAAGGCCAAGGAGGACGCTACTCGCATTGGTGCGATCGTGCAGCAACACCTTGTGAGTGCCGGTCTCCCAGTGGACAAGATTAGCGAAGACCAAATGGACGCGTTTTGCAAGAACGCGTACAACGTTGCGGTGCGTTTGACTACGTTCACTGGGATCAGGCCGAATGTCTCTTGTCGCTCACTCTGACTCTCTCTCTTATTCTTGCCATTGAGTAGATGCTGCAAACGCGCTCGATTGAGGACGAATTCAAGGCACTGGACCTGTCGGCGATCGACGTCGAGGACGAGGATCATCAGCAGTCGCCACTGATTTGGTACTTGATGCTGCGTGCCGTGGGCGCGTTCGTGCCCGAATTTGGTCGGTACCCGGGTGCGAACCCAGCCGAAGTGGACAAGGACGCCGAGTGGCTCATGCAGAAGGCCAAGGCGCTTGCGGACGGCTCGGAGCTAGCGAACTGGATCACGCGCGCCCACGCCGACGAGATGACACGCTCGTGTGAGGTGGAATTGCACAACATGGCGGCGCTCATGGGCGGCGTGGCGTCGCAGGAGGCCGTCAAGATTATCACGCACCAGTTCTTGCCGCTCAACCACACGTACATCTTCAACGGTATCAGCGGTCACGCCGGAACCTATGCCGTGTAAGGTGAGCGTAGAAAGCAACCTCTGTCCGAGCGGAGCTCAGTGCCACGTGGCTAGCAACGATACAAAAATACAGTTATTAATCTCCAGCTAGTTTCCTGTTAGACAACAGCGGCCGCTGTGGGTGGTGCCGGCGCAACCGTCTCGGCCACTGGCCGGCCCGCGCCCATGCCCATCTCTGAGGGAATATGCACACTGCTCGGGCCGGTCAGTTTCGCGGCGGCTGCGACGAGCGACGCCTCGTTCGCGAGCTTCTGGTCCTTCAGTTGCCGGCGCTCGAAGATGCAGCGCGGACAGAGGCACTTGAACTGGTACTCTTTGAGCAACGCTTCTCGCGCACGCACGTCTTGGTCAATGTCAATGTAGCAAATGCACAGCTCCTCGCCCTTGGCAATGTCGCGTACGGCCACGACGTGGGCATCGCCATTCTTGGTGTAGAGCACTGTGCAGTTCGGATCGCACGAGTGGTTCATCGTGCAGATGATCGAAAACAAGGCCGTGCCGTCCACCGAAGGGTATCCTTCCAGTAGTCCACTGTGGATAATCTCGTCGTCGTCGCCGTCCGGCGCCACGCCGTCTCGCCTTAGGGACGCGAGCTTGTCGCGGACGAGTCGTTCGTCGCCAAACGCGAGCACAGACTGGACACGATCAAACAGCTCGCTGTCGTTCGCTTCCAGGCTCTCGTCGCCTTGGTCCAATACTTCCATGAGCGCACGGAACGGATGGTCGATCTCGACTTGGATATTGTTCATCTCGAAAAGCCCGAGCTGGGCCGCAAAGAACTCAAAGCTCAAGATACTTGCGCAGCTCGTCCAGATCTCGTCGACTTTGTGGCCGTGCAACTGGTCTTCACGCTCCAAATGCACAAAGTTGCTCTCGAGTGCGTCCAACAAGAGCTGGTGCGTCGACACGAGGAGGTCTTTGAGGAACCTGGTCTCGGACGACGCATTTGCGAGCGGATTGCGCGGAATGTCGAACCCGTTGCCGTCCAGCGTTGTGGCCACGTAGTCGTTGGTCGCGTCGTCGCCATCACCGTCGTCGTCGCCCGCTGTGCCACCGTTGCGTCGGGAGGATCCAGTAGTCTCGTCGTGGTCGCCGCCGCTACTGCCGCTTGGACTGGTACCGCTGCTGCTGTAGGTCGGTGTGCCGTCACTGCCACTGCTGTGGCCATGGCCATTGCTGTCGTGGCTGTTTCGCTGGACGTGTTTCTCCATCATCACGACTTCCCACCACGGTTTCTTGTGGAACATGTCCATGGGCTCACGGGCTTTGACCAGATCTTGCGTCACCAAGAATCGACTCAGCACCCGCGCCATGACCTTGGCGGCCAGTAGGAAAATATCGTTGGTCTCTTGCGTGTGGCGGACAAACATGCTCATGGCCGAGAACGCGTCGTCGCGCGGACACAAGATCGCGTGGAACTCGTGGTAGGCACGAATCTGGCACAGCTTGGAGCAGTACGTATCGCCACAGGCACATTGCACGGCCGGTGCTGCGAGTCCGCAGTTGCGGTGCTCAACTTGGAGCCGCGCCAGCACATCGTCGAGATCGTGCGGCGTGGCCATGGCACGCCACGCCTTGTCAGTGTCATCACCAGTGCCATTAGTGCCACGTAGCGATGCCTGCTGCTGCTGCGCGTGGTGTTGATACTCGTTCCACTGCGTCGCAAGCGCTGTCCACTGGCTCTTGTAGTCACTCAAGAGCGGTACAAAGCAGTACTGACAGCACGGCACACGGCGTCGGCTCGGGGCGTGCTGCATCGCCACGTACGGCGACTCGGTCCAGATGCGCGAGGTCTTGGGCAGGTCGCGGTCGGCGTAAATGGCTTTGCCTTTGAGCCGCCCGGCACTGGCGCAGACCACGGGCGCACGCGCCTTGCTAATGTTGACTTGAAAAAAGCGCTTTGTACGCGGATCGCTGGCCCCGTACGGCGCGGCGAGGCACGAATGACGATCTGCACGCATGGCCACGGCCGACGCAGCGTACCACACAGAGCCATCATCGGTTAGTACGTCGCGCTCCATATCCATCGTCCTGGGTCTAACCAAGGTCGGGTCGGGCGTGGCGATGGGAGGAGAGGAGAGGAGCGGACGACGAGACGATGGCGACAGGGGAGAGAGAGAGCGGGGTCTAACAACAGACCGAGCCCTGTTCCCTTTCCCAGGCGCAACGAATAGCGTGGAACACAGACTCGACGACGACCACGACCATCGAATCCCCCGCTCACACCACCACCACGCCCACATCGTTGCCTAACCAAGGGGACGGACGACCAACGAACGAGATAGACTCACGTACCGGCCGTAAAGGGCTTGGCGAGCCGGCGTCGCATGCTACTGAGGATCGAGGTCTTGGGGGATTTCAGCGGCGGCGCCGAGAAGTCCTCATGGGCCCTGTACTCCATACTGCCGTTCATACCGTCGCGGTCGTCAGCACCGGTCGTCGTCGTGGATGCCAACGACTGTGGTCATCCACCGTTTAGACCAGCGTTCTTCCGCGTTTGGTTTTGCTCCTGTTGGTTGTTTGACAGCGATTCCGTTGGCCTGCTGCTACGTTAGGAACGCATCATGCTGTTCGTAACACCCTATGTGGCAGGGTCTTTGCACCACAAGATCTCATGCACCGTGAAAACCTATATTTCGACCCGCCATGTGGTAGGCGGGGCTCTATTTTCCGTTCCACAGGACCTCTGATAGTTGATACGGATGGTCACCCGAGACCACAACCATCGATAGAAACGCTTGGGGGACGGTGGCGCCGACCACGGCACAGAAGCCCTCTACATGGTATCCAACACACCGCCTTCCTTTGCCAATGCGTAGAACACGCCTGTCTCGTTCGTCATCAACGCTGCTGGCGTATCCAACTCCACGACCCGACCGTCGCTCACGACCATGATTCGGTCGGCGTGCAGCACGGTCGTCAGCCGATGGGCGATCGTCAGCACGGTCGCGTCTTTCAACTCACGGTGGATCATGCGCTGCAGCGTGGTCTCGGTCGCGTGGTCGATCGACGCCGTCGCTTCGTCCAGCATGACGATCCGTGACGTGGTCAGCAGCGCGCGTGCCATGCACAGCAACTGCCGCTCACCGACGCTAAAGTTCTCGCCATGCTCGCTCAGCTCGTACGCGAGTTGCCCGTCGAACCCAGCGACCAACACCTTCATCTCGACCTTGTCGAGTGCCGTCCAGATCGCAGCGTCCGTGTAGTCGTCGAACGGATCCATGTACGCACGGAGTGGGCCCTTGAACAGCACGGGACTCTGGGGAATGATCGACAGCCGCGACCGCAGCGACGACAGCGACAACGTCGCAATGTCGAGGCCGTCAATGCAGATACGGCCGCTCACGAGCTCGTACAGGCGGAAGAGCGCCATCGTCAGTGACGATTTGCCGGCGCCGGTGCGCCCAACGATCCCAATCTTCTCGTTGTGCTGGATGGTGAACGAGATGTCGTGGAGCACGGGCGGTGCACCGGGTTTGTAGCTGAAGACGACGTTCTCAAACGCAATGGTGCCACGCTGTGGCCACTGCGGTGACGGCTCAAACTGGACGAGGCTGGCACTGCCTTCGCTTGGGATCGACGCGTACTCGAGGAGGCGTTCGGGACTCACCATGGACGTTTCGATCCACGACCACGCGTGGACGACTTCGCTCAGGCCGCCGTCGACACTGAGCGCGTAGGTGAACGCGAGACCGACGAGACCTGGTGAGAGTGTCCCACGGAGCACGACGAGCGTCGAGACGATGACGAGGACAAGTCCAGCACCGATCAGCTGCATGCGGACTTGGAACCAGAGGTTCGTCACCGTGAGCATGAACCAGACCTTGCTGTTCCCGTCGTTGAACAGGTAGTTCTCTGCGACGGCGTGGGCGATATGGTCCTGTCCAAAGGCACGAAGGACCGTGACACCTTCTTCCGAGGCTGTGACATGGCTGAGCAGCGGCGACGAGGACACTTTCCACAAGCGCGAGAGCTCGCGCGACGGCGCGAGATAGAACGTCGCGACCTGGACATAGACGTAGACAAGCGGGACCACGAAGACACTGAGCAACGGCACCGTGTACACAGCGGCCGCAAGCTGACACGCGGCCATGAAGAACGTTGCGAGGAAGCCGCCAAACTCGAACGCGAGCGAGAAGTCCACCGTGGACACGTCGTCGCCGTACCGATTGATGACACGACCGATTGGGTTCGCGTCGAAGAAGCGCAGCGGCGCGTGCAACAGCGAGCGCGTCATGGCGTCGAAGAGGTGGCGACACGCCCGCAAGCCGACGAGCGAGACGGTGACGGCGCGCACGCCGACCATGAGTGCACTGCCGAGACCGAGCACGACGTACACGGCCATGTTGTACGCCGTCTTCGCTTCGTCGTAGGTGCCATTGCGCTGGCCGGTCCAGTGACTCAGCCAAAAGTCGCTGCCGATCTGGAAGCCTTGCCACAGGGTCTGGACAAGCAGCAAGAAGATGCACACGCGCATGCCACCGACGGCGTGGAAATACTGGAGAAAGACCGTCTTGGACACACGACCTTCTTCCCGCTCTTCCGTGTCCGTGAGCCCACCGGTGGCAGTGTCACCAAGCTGGTTCGTCGTCTTGGCAGTCCCTGTCGTCACCGTCTGCAACGCTTGATGCGTCGCGTAGACTGAGCGATGCCCAACAGCATCACGACGCTCACCCGTCACGACACCGTCGACCACGTGGAGTTTGTAGTTTACCGCTTCGGAATTAATGATCTCGGGCGCGTGGGTCACCAAGATCACGGTCTTGGATGCTAGGAGACGGCACAAGCACTCGCTGAAGATCTCGTTCTGGACTGCGGCGTCCACGGCCGCCAACGGCGAGTCCAAGAGCACGACGTCGGCGTCGGCATAGCACGCACGGGCGAGGCATAGCCGCGCCTTCTGCCCGCCCGACAGATTCACACCCTTGTGACCAATCTCGGTCGCGTCGCCATGGACGAAGCCCTCGAGGTCCGATGCGAGGCCACAGGCATCGACGACGCGGCGGTAAAACGGTTCGTCGTACGCACGGCCAAACAAAATATTGTCGCGGATACTCTTGTGCTGGATCCACGGCTGCTGTGAGTAGTACGCCACGCGACCGCGCACAAAGACCGAGCCCGAGAGCTTGTCCATCTCCCCGAGCAGCGCCGAGCAGAGCGACGACTTGCCGGCGCCGACGGCACCGTGAACAACCACCAAGTCGCCTCGCTGGACCGTCAGGTTGACGTTCTTGAGGAGCGCCGCATCCTTAGTCCAGCCGAACGAGCCGTTCTGGATGTTGAGGACGACGTCGTCCGGGTACGTCGATCCGTCGCGACACACGTTGGTCGTGTCGTACTCGTCCAGCGAGAGGAACGTCTGCATGCGCGTGAGCGACACGCTGGCCTGGATGCACTGCGAGACTACGCCCGGGAGCGACCGCAGCGGCTCGCGAATGGCGTTGAAGAGCGCCATGGCCGTAAACACCTTGGCGGCCGTGAGCGACTGGCCCATGCCGAGCGCGTAGACGCCAAACGAGACCATCGACACAAACAATGGCGACGCCCACAGCACACAAATGCTCGCGGCACCGAGGTACATGTACCGCGCCACGGCCGCGAGTTCGTGGGCCCGTAGCACGGCGATCTTGTCGGTGAACTGGGTCTCCCACGCGTTCAGCTTGACGATCTGCATGGCGCCAAAGACTTCTTTGATGGTCTTCATGCGGGCGTCCTTGCGGTCCATGATGTCTTCAAAGGCCACGCCTTCGTAGTGCGCAATAAAGTAGCTGGCGAGCATCGACAGCGCAATGACGCCGAGCCCCGCAAACGCGGCGCGCCCCAGCACGTCGTGAAGCATGTATACGACCACAGCGACTTGGAGTGGAAGCACCCAGAGGTTGTTGATCTCGAGTGCCGCTTCGAGAATGTTGGACACGTCCGACGAGAACAAGTTGGCGAGGTCAATGGCGTCGGCGTCGGCGTCAGTGTCGCCATCCTCTCCCTCGCCGGCGTCTTCACTGGTCGTGTTATTGGTGCTGCTACTGCTGCTCGGACGGGCACGGCGGCGCATCGCTTTGGCAAAGAGCAGCGCCTTGAGTGCGACCGTGAGCCGCATGGCCGCGAGCTCCAAGTAAAGATTCATGTGCGCCGTCACAAACGCATTTGCGAACCGCGAGGCGAAGAATGCGGCGAGCCAGATTCCCAAGTCCGCAGCCGCGAGCTGCGGTGCGGCCGTGAATGCGTCGACCACGTGGTGGAGCACGGCTGGTGCGAACACGCCGCACGCCATGGAGAAGAGCATGGCCACGCCACAGGTCGCGAGCGATGTGCCGTACGTATAGACCATGGCACGCACAATGGACTGGTTGCAGCGGTCGAACTGGACGCGGTACGTGGCGTCGGCATCGGCGGCCGTGTTTTCTGGCGAGAGGTCCCAGAGGTCGTCCGTGTCGAGCTGCCGGCGGTTGCCGTCGGCCATCATTGGGTACGCGTAGGAGAAGCACAGCCGCGAGACGAGCGAGGCGGGTGGCGAGAGGCGCGTGGCAGCGACGGGTTCGGTGTCACATGGCAGCGACGGCGTGCCACGGAGCGTGCCGTAGCCGTGTTTGCGCGGTGACGACGACAGCGGCGGCAGCAGCGGCGATGCCATGGCGATCGAGACAGCAGTGCTCGGGACCAATCGCGTGGTTGGTTACTGCTACTCCGACCAGCAGCACGCGTTGTGGTGAAAGTGGAAGTGCTAGAAGTGATCGATGAACTATTAAAATTCAATGGAGGCGGGTTGTTCATTCGCCATGTCGTCCCGCGCTCAGCACGCATGTCGAGCACACCACGCTGCTAAAAGCCCGCCAAATCCGAGAGCGGACGCACATATATAATATGTACTTGATATTGCCAAATATAACATTATGGACCTCCGTGTTCGATGGTACATATCGTATTGTGGAAACAAATAACTATACCTTATAACAGGTACTACAAAACCAGCATGCGATACAGTACGGCGTTCAAAGGCCCAAATGTTGCACCCAAATTCTCGATTACGAGACGTTCGCAATCACTCTTCGGGAAGCACTTCGGTGGTCGAGCATGATCGCTTGACATTGGAAGGTCGTGGTCGCTCAGCAGACACGCGAGTCCACCCAACAGCACACGCTTGCAACTACAGCCTCCCTGTAGTACCATCGAGTCCGTCGCGTGGAACTGTCGCGGACGACACGAACCGGTGCAACGAGTTCGGATTCTCAAAGCGTCAGAAATGCATTGAACGATTTAGTTCACGAAAGTTGGCTCCCATGGGTTCCTATGTACAGTACCGGATCCTGATACGGGTTTCTCTTAGTCCGTGCGGCCGCAAGTGTTCTCGGCCTGCGCGACTATCGTCATCGTTCCAGCTTAGTGCTTCTTGTGGACCGACTTCTTGTGGACCGACGGCGACGACGGCTGGCAGCCGTACACACCCGACTTGACGGTGCCACAGTGCGAGCCGTACGGGAGACCGTCCTGCTTGCCAGGACACGCGCCGTCCTTCTTGTCGGCCACACAAGCCTGGCCCTTGACGCAGAAGACACCCTCGACGCCTTCCACGCTCATCGGCGACTCGCCCTCGCCGCACTCGTCGACCTCCTCGCTCTCCTCGCTGTCGTCCTCCAGCATATCCTCGGTCACGGGCTTGCAGCCGTACACACCCGTCTTGACAATGTCGCAGTACGCACCGTACGGCATGCCAGGCGCCGACTCGGTGGGGCAGTTGCCATCGGCGTGGTCGGCCACACAGATCTTGTCTTCGGCACAGAAGACGCCTTCGACGCCCTCGACGCTGACCTCGGTCGAGCCGGCGTCGCACTTGCTGTGGTGCTTCGCGTGCTTGTTCGCCGCCTTCTTCTGCTGCACGCTCTTGCGCACCATCCACGAGGGCTTGGGCATGCAGCCGTACACGCCGGTCTTGACAATGCCACAGTACGCACCGTTCTTCATGCCCGGCGCCGACTCGGTCGGGCAGTTGCCGTTGATGTGGGCCACACAGATCTGGTCGCGTGCGCAGAACACGCCGGCCACGCCTTCGACGCTGACTTCACGGAAGCCGGCCTTGCACGGTGCTGCCTGCTTGGATACGTGGTGGCTCTTGCTCACGCTCTTGTTGCTGTGCGAACGGAGCGCCGGCGACGACGGCTTGCAGCCGTAGACACCCGACTTGACGGTGCCACAGTGCGAGCCGTACGGGAGACCGTCCTGCTTCCCGGGACACGCACCGTCCTTCTTGTCGGCCACACACGCCTGACCCTTGACGCAGAAGACGCCCTCGACGCCCTCGACGCTCATCGGCGACTCGCCCTCGCCGCACTCGTCGACTTCCTCGCTCTCTTCACTGTCGTCTTCCAGCATATCCTCCGTCACGGGCTTGCAGCCGTACACACCGGTTTTGACAATGTCGCAGTACGCGCCGTACGGCATGCCAGGCGCCGACTCGGTGGGGCAGTTGCCGTCGGCGTGGTCGGCCACACAGATCTTGTCTTCGGCACAGAAGACGCCGTCGACGCCTTCGACACTGACTTCACGGAAACCCGCCTCACACGCAGTGGCGTGCTTGTGGCTGATGGAGATCTTGAGGTGCGTGGAGGTGGCCGCACTGGCGTTGGCAGACGTGAGCTGGGCGACGGCAAACGCAGCGGCCGCGGCGACGACGAACGACTTGGCAGACAGCATGATGGTGGTCTTGTGGGAGTGGGGGAGGTTGGTGTTTGGTGGTTGCGATGGACGAGGCAAATTGCAGAATGAGGAAGCGGATCGAGGGCCAGCGGTCTCGTGTGTGGAGGGTCTCAACGATCTCCTGTTGGTGTAGGCTGCCAAGGCGTGAACGAGGCAATCAGTGGCTGGTTGTGCCATCGGATATGGGACCTGATTTATGCATGGGAAAGTCTGTCGTGGCATTCTGCCTGCTGAGTCTCAGGCGGCCTGAGTTGCCGTCACAGCTGTTTCTAAAATGATGGGTACAGTCTGTTATGCGATGGCTGCCATTGGCAGACCTTGGCAGCGCCAAGGTGGCATAGCGTGTGCCTTGCAATAACAAAGTGTCACCCATTGGAACCCCATTGGCATGGCACAGCATCGGTATCGGAAGCTCACCCCACATGCCACAAATGCCAACGACAGCCACTGGCGACGGTACCCACTGACATGGATACAGTAACCCGTGCACTGGCACCGCCAGTGCCACCAATTCAAGTGCGACACGGTTTAGTGACACCCACAACTGCCACTCAACGACATAGTAAACGCACGTTTGGGCACCTCAGTGGAGAGATGTCCAGCACGCTGATTCAAATCAGGTCAAGCTCGAAATTCAAGTCGTACAGTACACACACTGTACCGACCCGCCGAGGCTGACGTTCTGTGTACGGGTACTAAGCACTCTGTGACGTGGCCGGGACAGATTCACCCATCGCCAGTGGCTTCGAGACGTAGACACTTCAATGACCGGTCAGACCAAAACCCTACGGCATTGCCTTGCCATCCGTCGGAATGGCATCAGGCTGACAAAGTGGCACACCGTTGCGTGTCACAGGTGCCATGGCACACTACGGTACCGTACAGCAGCTTCGTGTACAGTACCGTAGTAGGAACAGTACAGTGCAGCAATAATAATACTTTGTGTTGGAGGTGGCACTGCGGATACTGTACGTGTCGTTTTGAGATGGGATCCCATCTCATGAAGCACAGTATCTTTACCCAGCTCACGTTTGCTTCCACCGCCACAAACGGAGCACGACGTAGCAGTGACTGAGCCCAAACTAATGTCAAGAACAATCGTCTCGGCGACGTCAGCGTCAACTAATATCGTAGCGGTGCTTGACTGCAGGAGACGACGGGCGTGCTTCCCGACGATATCTACCGCACAACAAAAGGCGACGGTGCCACCTGAACACTGAAGTAAAGCCTACGTGTCACACCGACCGCTACGGCATTCGTACCGGGCGAACCGAGGCTTCGACGACACGTATGAGGAGAAGAACTCAAGGGAATGGGTCCTAGGCGGTCAGGGATATTCAGGAGCAGTCTGTCGCGAGCATTTATTGTGGCGATCGTGAGCATGAGCGCCTTGCAAAACCGGTGATAGACTTCTAGTTCGGCCGACGTCGCTGCTTCCACTCCAGCGGCTCAAGCGCTGGTACACTACTACTGTAGCCTAGGCTACATCATCGTTCGATCAAGATTAGCTGAGACCCCGGTAATCGATGACCTTTCGTCCCTGTAGGACCTTAACTCAGTGCGTTGGCCAGCGGATCTTTCTGTCTGGCGTGACAACGACGACCTTTCATGACATTCGATCGCGCCCCACCACCATGACCAAGCCATCACCTGCGTCGACCGCCACGACCGCGTTCCCACGCGGCACGTACGCGACGTACAAGCGTGCCACCTCCTTCTTCCTCACGTGGCTCCTGCGTGCCGGTCGCAATGGCCTTGGTGGTGGCGTGGCATCCAGCGACCCCAAGCAACCGCTCGACGCCTACGAGCACATCGTCCATGCCATCGTGGCTGCCCCCACGTCGCTCTCGCCTACGGTGCTTCGCGTGTACCCCCATGCACTCGACGCGTGTGCGTCGGCCGTTACACTGCGCTCGCGCGTCGCGCTCTTCTTTGGCGAGGCCGCCGACGATGCGCACGCGCACTTTCTCGCGCGCATGGCGACGTGGCTCAATTCTCTACGGCTCGCGTACGCGACGACCGGTGCATCTCAACCACAGCCGCCAAGCCGTCCCGAGATGCCGTCGAAACCCCCGCTCGATTGCTCCAACTACTACGACGTGCTCGCGCTGCCGGACGGCTACTTTGACGACGACGATCTCGAGCACACCGAGGATGAGAACCGCAACGACCGCAACACCACGCCATCACGGGCCGTGCCAAAGCTCCGCAAAGCCGATCGCGCACGCGTGCAACATGATGCATTCGCCGACGAGTTCCACACCGAGCTGGCGTTTTTCCTCATGGAATTGGACGAGCTCAGCGAGGCCGTGTACTCAGCATTCCACGACGTCAAGCTCGAGACCAAGACGCTGCTCGAAGCGGCCGTGGTCAGTAAAGTCGCGATCGACGGGGCGGCGTCGGCTATTGCCCACTTCCAGTTGCGGCACCTGTCGATGATTCCGGACGCGCCGGCACTGGTCGAGCTCGTACGAAACCGACTGTCGTTTGAACAGATCCAGCGACTCGTAGCGACCGTCAGGTCGGCGTGGACGCCACGCGACGACGCGCCGTACCAGTACGTACCAGGCACGGTCGTGGTTGATCTAGCGGGAATCACGCCTGTCTTGGTTGGCTTTGCAGAGCGATTTGCGGCGGGCAACAAGGGACGGTTTGACGCGTGGGATCCCGCGTTCGAGCTCAAGTACGACGAGGAAACGGCCAAGCGCTACGTCGTCCCCAAGTGGAACACCATGCCCGAGTTCTTGCTCTGCTGTCTGCCGCGTCTCTTCAATGCACTGATTGACCTGCAAGACGAGAACACGTGCTTTGCGCCTGGCTCCCTCGAAGCGTGGCTGCTGGGACCCTTTGACCACTTCCGAAAGACGAGCAGCGTGTCGATTCACCTCGTCTTTATCTGCATTTGCTGGGTACGTTCGGTCGCGGCACTGCAAGGCAACCGAGACCTCGCACGTACGATCGGCGGCTCGCTCCTGCACGTCTGGGACCTCGACGACCGATTCGCCACGTCGTGGGCGAAACTCGGACGTGGGGGTCTCGTCGACCAACTGAAGCAGGAGGACCGACACGCGATGAGTGTGGCAAGCGTCCTTCAGCCGCTCATACGGGCGAGTCCGTTGCTCGCTGGGTGTGTGCTGCTCGACCGCCAGATCGCATTCGCCACACGTGGGAACCAGGCGCTTCTGATGACTGGTTTCCGCCCGTTGAGCCACATTTACTCGGCGCTTGTGAACCGCGGAGTGCTCGCGCCGATCCCGTTTCTTGACAACGTCATTCGAGCGCACGAAGCCTTTGTGTTTACACCATCACGGGTCGCAGCGACACACGGGACATTCGCGCGGTCGTTCCTCTCTGCGCTCACCCTCATGGAAACGACCGTTGTGCTGCAGTGCCGGGCCAAGCAAGGGCAGACGCCTTCTGTCATCGACAAGGCTCGTATAGTCCATTCGTCCCGCATCGTTCGGGTCATCGTCTACAACGATTTCTCCGGGTTTCCTTCGCAGTCGATGGCGTCATGGAGAGCTTTGCTGTCGGCGGTGTCGGACGCCTGTCGCGACGAGTTGTTTGGCTCTCGCGTGCTGTCGCGGGACACGTTACGCTTTAGTGACGACATCATCGACCTCTGCAACTCGCTCTGCGACGAACTCGGTCGACGGCCGCACTACGACCATTTAGTCGCCCATGCGGCCATTCCCGATCGGGGCTGGAGACTGCGATCGTGTTTCCGTTGCTGCCGCTGCTCGACGCGTTGGAAGACCACCATGGCTTGAACGATCCGTCGGCAGTAAACACTACCACTTGTGGCGAAACAGTATTCCAACGTTCAAAGCCATCGAGTCTGGCGCTCTGTCGTCGTGCTGCCGCTGCCATTGCTCGCCGATTTGGTCGTGACGCACCAGTCGAGAGGGACTACTTCACAGTGCCGCCGACGCCTGCGTGGAAGACCATGGCGTTCGGTCCGAGATTGGCCACGACGGCTCAACCGAGCGATTCCGCCGTTGCACAAGCCTTCCACACGCTCATGCAAATGCTCCAGACGAGCCACGGGCCCTTGCGAGGCGACGTACTCGATGAGTTCAAACGCTGCGTCATGGCCACACCTGCAGTGCTTGCAATGGTATCGCCCGACCCGAAGGAAGAAATGCGCACGCTGTTTCATCACGTCGCTGCAGGACCGGCGCACGATCGCCACTTGGTCGAGTGGCTCATTCAAATGGGTGCACTTGACAAGGAACCAAAGCACTGCCGCAACGCTGACGTCCCGGGTACGCCGCGCTCCTCGGACCGGATGTGCAACGCGCTCGCGGTGCACTGTGCCGCACAACGTGGCTATCGGCACATCGTTGAGCAGATCGTCGCGGCCGGCAACTTTCGTGACCTCGACACGCGAACGTACCGCTCCAAGGAATCGCTCGTTCACCTGGCCGTAAAAGCTTCGGACGTGTTGCTCTGGAAGTGGCTGCTGGTATCGGGTGCCGATGTGGCGAGTGTCGACGCGTCGGGGAAGCAAATTTGGGAATGTACGACGGACAGACAGTGGCGAGCGCTGTTGAGGAAGATGGCACAAGGCCACGCGCTGGCGCAAACAGCGTACGCTGCTCAAAAGTCACCGTACAAGACGATGATGTCGGAGCTGCTACAGCAGAGTCGGGAACTGAGCCACTCGACTCGGGCGAGAGGGAGAGACCAAGCTGCTGCTGGGGCACAAGCGACGCCACGTCCGTTCGACGTGAAGCACCATGACAGCGCTCATGGGACCGACATTACTGTCACGTCTCAAGCACGTGCTGCAGAGCCAACATCGAGTAATGCGTCGAGACCGAAGACCACAAAGAAAAGATCGAAGAAGAAAACGAGGCAGAAGAGCAAGCCACCGTCCAACGGTGCGTCCTCTGATGGACAGTCCTTCATGACCAGTAATCTCTTCGACGGTAAGAGCCACAACCTTCATCCGGGAGATCAAGTCGAATCGCTGGCGATCGCACTCGGCAAGCTTCAGATCGACGAATTCGAGTCGGCCACCGAACGCGATGCATGCGCCGAGACCGTGATCGCCGTGTTTAACAAGCTCGCCTCCAGCGCCAGTGACATCACTCAGACGGGGATCCTCTCGCACAGCGCAGCGGTCGTGAGCACAGTAGAGGCGATCGCACGCACCGCGATTCTGCTGGGCGACTATCTGTCGCATGTTCGCCGTCGACGTGTTGAAGGCACTACCAGTCACAACCTCGAGTCAGCCTCGCTGCGCAACCTCCACGCAATCGTCCGTCCGGCTGGGACCAAAGGGTTCCACCGATATCTGGTCATGACACTGGATGCCTGGGACGCTTTGCACGTGCTTGGTAGGACGAAACGCGAGCACGACGTGGCGTCCCTCATCAAGCGGCTGTTACTTCTGGTGGATCGCCGCTCCTTTGCGTTCCGTAGCATGGTGAGCGGGTACGCTGCGTGCCGGCGGAAGGTCGGCGCCGATCCGGCGATCGCGTTGACCCATGACACGCAGCGTCAGCTAGAGTGGTATGCGTCCGACCATGGCATCAATGACCGAGAGCAGCTCAAGCGCTTGGATCGCTTGTACGGCTGCAGCCATTTTCTTCACGTGAAGATCATCGACAGACAAAATCCTGCACATAAGGAGTTCCGCGCGATCCTCGACGACAAGCTGCCACCCGGAAGCGAAGCTGTTTACACCGACGACGGCTTGATCGTGGGTGTGACATCAAGCCAACAACACGCAGAGATCATCGACGTCGTCGTAGGAGCGGCCACGCAGACGGGACTGGAGTTGCAGTACGAAGACGACGATCTGGATCAGACGCACGTAGAACTCAAGGGCTTCGAGTTCTCGGCCACGGGCATCGTACGAGCGAACAGCGGTACACCCCACGAGCTCGCACCATGAATGTTCGCTGGTTGCCTCCTCCACGAAGTCCAACGTCGTCCAACGTCGCCTACCGAGCACGTGGACGAAGTGGAAAACAATGGAGAGGAGATCAGCCCTGTCTTTTCTGGCGTCTTGATTCCCAGCGGCCGTGTCACGACGTCTGTGAAGAACGCTGGGTTTCGGAGATGGCGTCCTTCTAGACGGGGCATTACGAAGGTGTCGAATCCACGATCTATGTCATCCAGAATACTTCCATGTGATCCAATGTCCTCATCCGTAAAGCCCGTCCAGTTGTTTGACCGCTGTAAAGCTTCGGATGAGTTGTCCGAGAACGATGTGACTGGACTCACGGCGATCCATGGGCAAGATCCCGTTTGTGGAAAACTCAAAGCCTGCATAGGGCATGACTGGTACGTCCATGAGCGACTTGAGTAATTCAAATTTGGTGTCAGTGACACCAGCCGTTTCCACCATGGCCTTGACAATCGCAATGATCTCGTCGTGGTTGTGCGCCCCGGCAATGATCCAGTCGCCGACGCAAATCACATCTCGCCCAAACCGTGTAGCCTCGATGAGCGACACCCACGATCGGAAGCGCGGCGTAGCTAGCCCGCCAGAAACCTTTAGCCGAATGTAATGGCTGCAACCATGGAGCCGATCCAACTTGGCGAGCACGGTTTCGTCCTCTACTCCATGGTTCTTCGCATACCACTGGAGCTGGCGTTCTACCTCTGGTGTGGACCCGAGCAATGGCTGAAGTCCGGCTGAGCGCCGTGTATCAATGTAGTGCGAGACCAATTCACGGTAGCTATCGGATCGCTCCCTGATCTCCAACAGCCAGCCTTCGACGAGAGCTACAATCTTCTCTGTCGTAGACACCTCATCACACCAGACAAGCAGCAAGGCCGCCTTGATAGCCAACTCGTAGAACAACTTGAAATGGCGGTTGTCGGCTGGAAGTAGCATCCGTATCAGCTTCCCGAAGTGATCCTCTGGGTTCACCACATGAAGATGCGAGCGGATGAGTTTGTTGCTGCCAAAGTCGGCAAGCAAGAACACCGCTTGAGCAGCTTCCCGCACTTCAGCAGCATGAGCTGCGATTGACGTGAGTAGGCCTATCTTGACCACGCTATCCACGATTGCCGTTAGTTCGTCAATGACTTCAGTCACGATCTTGGCACTGGATTCGCATTCTTCTGGAGACAGAGTCACGTCGTCTCTCAACTTTGCAAGCGCTGACGAGAGGCGCGGGATCCTGCTTCCATGCAATTCGGAACTGCTGGATGTGAAGAGTTGACCCATCAACTCGGTTACTGGAACCGAGTCGCACACTTCGTCTGCGTGCTGGTAACTCGGTCTCGCTCTCTTCTTTTGCTTCTTCTTCTTCTTGGTACGACGCACTGGTACTTCGGTTGTTGCTGCTGATTGGGACGGAATGGGTTTGGAAGCAGCCACGTTTGCCCCTGTTGCTCCCTTCTTGGCCCATTGCAGCTTTCCTTCTCCATTCTTCGACAATGCACCACGGCGCTCCGCATCTTGCTGCGTCTGGAGAGCGCTCCGCAGTTTCTCCTTTTTCGTGCCGTCGATTATGTGTCGAGTTTTTGTGCGCTGCATCTTTTCCTGTCCTTGCGCTGTCCAGCCCGCCATTTGCTTGATCATCTGACTCCACGAGCGGTTTTTGGTCAGCTCCCACACGTGGTTGCCCCACATATCCTGGCCCGACACGTCGGCATCCATCGCGGCAAGTAAATTGAAGAGGAGGCGATTGTTGGTCTTCACCGCAATATGCATGAGCGATTCCTTCGTGCGAAACGTGGTCGTGTTGAGGTCGCGCCAGTTGCCAGCTTCCATGATGATCTTGACCATATTCGTCAGGCCCTTTTGTGCTGCACAGTGCGCTGCCAAGGTGTTCCAAAAACGAGTGGGATCGTGGCTGCACGCACGAATCTCCGGTGCATCCGGAAAACGGCAATGGGGCGACTCCTCTGTTAATGCGCCTGCTTGGAGGAGCCACTCAAGCAACCGTCGATCGTGCGCTGGTCCCGCGGCAGCATGGTGGAGCAAGGTATTGAACTCAACATACGGACTTCCGAACGCCATCTCTATGACGCGCGGTCTGGCGAGAACACGACGCTTGAATTCCGCTACCTGGGTGCCCGTGAGTGGTCCGTCACTTTCCGCCAGCATGTCCATGAGAGCACTGAACTCATCCTCGTCAATCTGACCATACTCGGTATCAACAGGAGCAGCAATTCCAAACTCGGTCGACGCCCATGTTGGCGTTGGAGGGAAGATGAAATACTTCTCTTCGAGCTTGGTCTCCTCGAAATGGCGACGGATGAGATAGGCTGCGCGCTGGCACAGCGCGATTTTCGATCCACCGGAGCCTTCAGCTTCACTGCTTTTAGAAGCGTGTGAGGTGATCTGGTCATCAGAAAAGATATCCAAGAGCGGCACGAGCGGGAACACAACAGCATTCTCCAGAGCGAGTCCTTCGGCGAGGTGTCGTTTCACACGGGGATCTGACGCACGCAACATCTTTTCGAACTGTGGTCGGCGCCCAAGTTCGTCGCAGAGCTTGTGGAACAAGCCCGTGAGATCGCTGTTGAGGCTGAGCATGTCGCGAGACAGCACGCGCGAGTCGAACAAGTCCGCCGTCCATAAATTGGTCACTGCTGACAGCAAAGCCTTCCACGACGACGAGGTCGTCAGATTCGATGGCAGCCCCGAGTAATCCTTCACATACAGCAAACGAAACGCCGGTGAGATGTTGATCAGTCGCACTCTATCGACGGTTGTTTTCGTCTCTTCGCTGGAAGCCTTGCGTGTGCACTGCGAGATGACGCCCGCCTCGACAATATTCTTGGCCACCAAGTACGACCGCGCAAACGATCCGTGGGTCACTGCCGCACGAGACGTCGCGAACACACCGTCTTCGTACACAGCAATGACGGCTTCGACGAATGGGATCTCGTCGATCAACCGACGCGTTCGAAGTGCCGAGTAGATATGGCAGAATGCGCGAAAGAAAGGTGCCAGCATTAACGTATCGTTGCCGAGCTCGAGGAACTTGATCTGAAGATCCAACTGCGTGCAGCCAGCGAGGATCGGATTGACTCGGTGCAATATAGCTCGGAGCTCGAACACGTCGATCTTGGTCTGCAACGCCTGCATTCCCGTGACGAAGTGGTCGCCAGCGTGGTGGTTACATCCCTTCGCCAGCAGCACACCGAGTCGCTCGTGGAGATCCCAGCGGTACAGCATCGAAAGACTGACCGTGCGGCCGAGTCCACCGTTGCCTTGCAGTGCTGCGATCGACCGAATCCAACAAATGCAAATGAAGACAATGTGGATACTCACAGTGCCCGTTCGGCGCAGGCGGTCGAACGGTTCGAGAAACCACGTCTCGAGAAACGGCGTGTCGAGCGAGATGCCGTGGCGCTCAAAATCAATGAGCACATTGTGCAGCAACGGCAGCTGCTGCATGAAAAAGGGCGACAAGTCGCTCCAGTCGGGTACGGTGTAGTGGGGCGTCTCGTCTTCGTTGTATCGGAGGCCGTTCGTTAAGGCGCTCACATTCAGTCTCGTGTGTGGATGCCCACGCGTCGAAGCCGCAAACGCCAGCAGCGTCTTGCTGATCCACAGTAAATCGACCAAGATCGTACCCGGCACGTACCGATACCGGATCTCGGTCGGGTCTCGACTCGGCTCCCACGCTTGCTCCACTCGCGACACGAGTCGGCCGAGCTTGGTCACCGACATGCGGTCTTGAATGACGGTACACATATCTTCCGCAGACTGGATCATTGGATACTGCAGCTGCAGCTTCGCAATGACCGTCGCAGCACAGTCGATCGCAACTTTTGTGACCGCCGTGGCTTCTAGAAGTGTCTTCTTTTCGCGTTTCACGTCGTGGAACACAGCGTACACCGACTCGCTGAGCTCTTCGAGCTCCATGAAGAGACACGCGAGCTCGGCATTGAGATCTTGTGCGAAGGCTTCGTCACACAGCCACTTCTGGTCGGCAACCGACAGCGTGGGTACCACAGGGCGCGTCGCACCGGCCAACGCGTCGCTCACATCCTCCGAGAAATAGTCGTCCGGCAACGCCAACACATCGTAATAGTTGGAAAAGTCCACTGGACAGTCGCTGGCTTTGGACTTGGACCGCTTGATCGATGACGGTTGCCGCACTGGCGGTGTATACGCTGTCTTCAACATCTCGTACCAGCGTTTCATGCGGTCGAGGAAATGCGCGTGCGCATCGTCGGCCGCCTCGGCGAGAAACGCCACAACGCGAATACGCAACGTGATGGCGCTTTCACAGGCGTCCAATGCGTGCGGATACAGCTGCAGCACCGCCGGTGGGAGTGCTGTGGGCGCCGTTGCGATCGTTGCGACTGTACTCTCGTACAGGTCGAGCGAGTGGTTCGGGCCGTTGCCGACGTTGCCATTGCCGTTGCCGTTGCCGCCGTTGTGTGCGCGCAGCAACCACGTGAGAAAGTACGACGTTGCGCGCTTGTACTTGGCGTACGTGTCACTAGGGAACGTGTTCCCATGCGCGTGGTTGGCCGGTCGCGACGAGCGCGCCATGGCGGGCGTTCCGTGGTCGCTTCGTTCTCTGGTTTCTTCGCGACACGGCAGAAATCTGACGTCTCGCTGTAATCATGTTTTTTAGATCCTCATTTCGAAGTCTTTGTTGAGCTCGAACACCAATCGTAAACAGTGTCTAATCATGGTTTTGGGTGACGACTCAAAATCAGACATGATGTGGACCACATAGTGTCATATTTTGTGTCCATCACAGAAATACGATTTGTGTCATTGGTATGGCACACATCTGTGCGATATTGTACCGTGGTTTCCCTATGAAATAGGGACGGATTCCCGATGAAAAACGAAAACAGTCCCCATGAAAACAGAGCCAAAAAGACACAGCGGGATTCACCAACACCTAAACCGCATTTCTATCACGCACGTGTACAGTGATGAT
>JAADXQ010000147.1:0-25741 GCA_023337915.1 Pythium angustatum | reverse complement strand
TCGCCGTGCTGCGGAAGAAATCCGAGTTTGCGCTCAACGTTCGTCGTTCGTTTTCCTTTGCTCGCCCGAAGCATCATGGCTCTCTCTCTGTCTATCTAAACTACTATCGGTGTATGGAACACGTTTGTGTCGAATAGTCAAAGAGCGCACTTGTGGACGCCGAGCGGCGGCTTGACCAGTGCATGAAGCAAGTGGAGTTACTGGCCGAGCGCGTCATGAAGACGCGCGAGCAGCTCTGCAGTGGTGCGTCTTATATCGTTTGAACCGCATTCGACGGTGTACTGATGGTAGTGACTGTTTCGATAAATGGATAGAACGACTGGCGATTGTAGAGACCACCAACGCATTCGAGCGGCGCTCGGAGCGCGTGGAGCACGGCCAACAGCGCCGCCACGAGGACGCGCAGTGCGTCGACACGCTCTATCGGCCCGTGCTCGACACGCTCGAGCTTCAGCTCAGCTGGGCTCAAGAGGTACCGACCATTGGATCTTATTTGAGCGTATCGCAGGGACTAAGGACCTCTGTATTCTTTGTCTTAGAGTGCGGCACGCGTGCGCGGTGACAAGATGCGCGAGCTCTTTGGACTCTTTCGTCTTCTTCCAGAGGACACGACGTCTTCAGAGAAAGAGCCAACAATGGAGCAGCCACTCCCTCAACCGTCACCACGCAAGCTCTACTATCGCACGATCGCGCAGCTGCCACTGCCGATCTCGGGCCGCTTTGAGGTCATGCCGCCCGAGATTGTGGCCGGCGCGCTCGGCAAAGTGATCCACTTGCTGCTGCTATTGGCAAAGCACTTGGTCCTGACCCTTCCGCACCCGATGGTGTTCAACGGCTCGTTCTCGACGATCGGCAACACCAGTGAGGGCGCCGGCTGCCACACGCTCTATCCCGACGGCAGCTTGGGCTTTGAGCGCGGCGTGACGATGCTCCATGAGAACGTAGCGGCGTTGGCTGCGAGCCAAGGCGTCCAACGCAGCCAACTCCATGTGACCGACGTGCTGGGCAATTTGTTGATGGTCTACCGCTCGCCACAGCTGGGCACCATCTCAGAGAGCGAGAGTGTCAAGTCCCCGACAGCGCAGCGCCTCGCGAAGCCAAAGTACGTATTGGATTGGATACGTATTGGGAATAGAGGCTTGATCAGGTTCTAATCGAGTGGATCGTCTCGATGGTGATAGCTCGAGTCGCAGTCGGCTCGGTCAGTCCGCATATTTACTGGCGGATTCTCAGACACTCGATGGGAGCGCTGAGATCTTACCAGACTACTCGATGGTCCAATGATGTGCCTAACTGGCAGTGGAGATAACAGAGCAAACGCGCCACGAAGTTTCAGGGGCTACAACTTGAGAAGAGGCGAGGAAGCTAGCCCACGTGTCAAGCCGCCAGTACAGTACCCGCAAAATCTTTCTATTGAGCATGGCGCACTCTACCGTCTCTGAACTGGTACCTGTCAGCGGCCGTGGCCGACGGCCGTCGGGGTGGGGTGTTCCTACCGGTATTGTAGGAGAAGTAGTTTTGTTTAGCGCACTGGGCTCTGCTGTATAATACCACGCCAACGCTTTCAAACCCACAAATGGTATGACACTTGAAGACATGGGACCTTCATGGGCTGTAGTATGAAGACACGATCGCAGTAACTATGGAAATATCTCCTAACCAAACGGCGTGATCGGCGTCGCCTCGCCGCCGTGGTGGTCGTCGTGGCTCAGCTCGAGGCACTGGTGCTTCAGCGACGACAGCTTCTCGCGGATGATATCCAGCGCACAGATCACGACCTCTTCCGGGCGCAGCTGGCCCGTCGTCTATGGACAGAAGAAGAAAGCACCACTCAGAAACAATCCACCTCCAACGAAAAGCTGCGAAGAGGGACTCACCTCGACCGAGAAAATAAACTTGTCTTCGCGCATTTCAACGCTCACGGCCGCGTCGTCTTCCGGATTGTCCTTGAACGCGTTCGCGACCTTGACGCACTCGTCGCAGTACATGCAGCGGTTCGCGTCGCCGACCGTAAGCTGCTCATAGTTCTCGTCCGTCTCGTACACTTCTGTGGGGCAGCTCTTGTAGAGCTCGGCCTTTTGCTCGGGCGACAGCATGTTCATCACGGCCTGGTTGATCGTAATGATCGGCTCGTACTTGAACGTCGCGACCGCGACAGGCGACCACTTGGCGTGCTCCTTGCCGATACCCTATAGAATAAGCAAGACAACCACCGCATCTCAGCCCCACGACGTTCCCAATGCAGACGATCTCTCCACAACAACCACGTACGAGCTTGGCGATGGCCGAGAGCTTGATGCGCTGTCCAGGGCCGAGCTTCGCGATGATCACGCCCGTATCTTGCGTGTTGTTGTACTCTTCTTCGGACGAAAAGTGTACAGGGCGAATGTACGGGTCCGACGACCGCAGCGACTCCGAGGTCGCGACGAGCACGCCGTCTTGGTCCGACACAACGTCCAAGTTAAACTCGACCGAGCAGTTGGGGCAGTGCTCGTCGCAGTCGCAGTCGGCCGAGTACACGAACCGTTGACGAAAGTTCTCGAGGCCGCCGTCAAAGAGCAGCGGGATCATACCGAGGCGGTGCGCCAAGAACTCGTCCGTCATGACCGACGTGTTGATCTCAATGCTCACGAGATCGATCGCAAGCGTCGGGACTTCCGAGATGATGACGCGGCGGATCGCGTTCGCGACGCTCGCATCGGTCTCCGAGAGCTCAAACTTGATAAAGTCGTCGCGGAGCTCGAGCAAATCGAGCTTTGGGAAGCGCGGGTTCGGCATGGCGCGCACTCGGACTCGCTCTCTCACAGGCAGAGGAAAATGAGTGAGTGCGCCCGATCGAAACAAAAGGGGACAGGACCCACACCAAGAGCTACGCCTTGTCGGCCAGCCGGAACTACATAACGGTTAAAGGTAGATAGGTTAGTTGCCGAAACGTAACCCCGAGGTAGAAAGAGTAACCCGTGGGATCAAATGGACAATAATTGTCATGGTTCAATTATTCTACCAAGGGTGGGTTTCGGTATGAGTGCATGTGTCGAGACGCGCAAAGCACGCGACGACTTAGTCGGCGCCGAGCGGACGGCCAGTACCCCACGTGTACCCTCCGCCAGGCGCACCAGCGGCCCCACCAGCGCCTGGACGCGCGCCAACGATCGGCGTGCCCGCGACCTGTGGCGACGGGAAGAGGTTAATGCTACAGACAGAAGACAGAGAGTAAGAGTGAGGCACTCTATAGACCGACCCAAACCAAACCCACTGGTAGTACGTACAAGATAGAGGGCGTCTGGATGAGGGTCCAGCCCTTGGTCGCCGGCAGGACTTCGAGCAGGAAGTAGTAGAGGTGACCGGCCACGACGCCAAACATGTCCATCATGGGGTTCCCGCCCATGAGCACCGTGAACGCAATGAGGGCCCACGGCAGGTAGAGCCCTTCGAAGCGGAAGCCCCAGATCGCAACCGGCGCCGTGGGGTTCCGGCGGCTCCACATGTAGACAATCATGAAGATCAGCGACGACCCGAGGAACGGCAGGCCCATGAAGAACGCCACGATCTACGAGAGACACGGAAACGATCAGTCTGCTTGCTGCACGCCATAGACACCTCAGCGCAGTGATCGTACCCAGAGCACGCTCGCGCCAAAGAAGAGCATGAATGCATAGTCTGCCGTCGGACCGCCGCCGCTTGGGAACGGATCTTCTTCCAGTCGCGCCGAGTAGTTGCTCCTACAAAGCACTTTACAGTTAGTCCTTTGCTCTGCCAGCGCCACGGCATCGTACTCGTACGTACAGGATCATGAGCTGCATGAGGAACGGGAAACCAAAGTTGCCGAGGTACATGAAGCACGTCATGAGCCGCCAGAGCTGGAAGCGCTCCCAGATCAGGTCAAAGCTCAGGTACACGGAGCGTGGATCCATAAAGCCGAGACTGCTGAGCGCCGTGAAGAGGAAGCAGATCGAGAGGTACGACCGCGTGATCTGCGGCATACCGTAGTACCATCCTTGGATGCTCGACATTGTAGTCCTATAGGACTACAGAGGCAGTAGCTGCGGTCGTTGAGGGACGAGAGTTTGCGCTGTCGGAGCTGTCGCTTCCAGCGTTGTGCCACGTCGTGGACGATTCCAGGCTCGGCTTTGGGCGCCGCTTCCAAAACGCACGTAACATGAAATAGTGTTAGATGGTACGGTCCAGACACACTATGTTGGGATATATCCTAGCTATTCCTAATTTAGACATCTTGCGACCCTATTCTATGGAAGCACGACTTCAACTTGCCGTGAGCTTGGTGTTGAACACTTCGACGGCCCGCCGCAGGGCCTCGACCAGTGGCGCCACGACAAAGTCGGGCGTGTCACGGCAGCCAATTTCCAGTCGCGACGAGTCGTTCGGTACAAAGAACCGCGTGCCACGCGAGTTACGCAGTCCACGGCCGGCTGCGTGGGCCAGCGACGACTGCCACATCTCAAAGTCGGTCGCCGTCGCTGCGAGCAACACGATCTCGGCCTGGGCACGCTCAATCACTTGCCCATTGTCCATCTGCAACGTCACGAGCGGTTCGTTGGCGTTGGCGTTGGTGATGCGGATCGCAAACGAGCCATCGCCGGCGTCGGTCTGTAGCCGCACGCAGCCCAGCGGAATGATACCACGCAGCTCCTTGCGGTTCGAGAAATAGTAGAGGCAGTTGCGACTGAGCACAAACCAGCGCTTGACGGTCGAGAACCCGCCCTTCTTGAGCAAGTACCCGTTCAGACTCGTGTCGGACGGCCACAATTCTTGTTCTTCGGCGGTCGTCGAGCCAAAGCTGAGCCACATGACGTCCAGAAACACATTCATGTCGCGCTCATGGCCGTCCAACGCCTTGATCGACGGCCGCAGTCGCGGTCCCGTGGGCAAACTGTCGACACCGACGCTCAAGTGCAGGCAGATTTTGATACCCCGCACCCACTCGACGCGATACACGTACCGCAGTGGCGTCATCCACTCCACGACGGGGTTCGAGAGCGAGCCCACGTTCATGTACATCGCACGCTCCTCAGTGACAATGATCCAGTGGTTTAGTTGCACACGGAGCCGCACATCGTCCTCGGTCACTGCAAGTGCATGGCGCTTTGGTGTCGGCTGGTGGGATCGCGACGAGCTCGCAGCTAAGACAAAACGCTCCTCTGCGCTCTCAAACTGGAGTCGGATCGGTCGCGACGTGCCGCGCAGCATCGCAAGCGTCTCGTGGAAGCCAATGCCACGGACGTCGACGCCTCCAACACGAACGAGCACGTCGCCGTCCTGCAATACTTCCTGGTCATCCGCGACCGGGGTCTCGACGGTCACGTGGTGGCGCGTCTGCTCATCAAATGCCTTGATCGTCACGTTCTCGCAGTAAAAGTCCGTTTCCAGCTCGAGTCCGAGTTTCTTCTGGTGGAACGTCGCTTCATACAGCAATTTCTTGCGGCCATCGCCGCTTCCGCTTGCATCGGTCGTGTCCTCGTGCTCTTGCAGACTGCGCTTGAACGACGCAGACCGCTCTCGCAACGAGTCATTTTTGCGTCTCTCACGCGCCTCTTTCGTCAGCTCTGAGCCTGCCACAGACTGCAAGACTTCATTGTAGAACACAATCTTCTCACCCGAGAGCTTCGTGCCGCCCGTCTTTTTGAGGAGATCGTATGCGATCGTATCCGCTTCCTTGTAGCACTTCAGCTCATTGTAGCGGCCAAACACACGCGGCCTTCGCACACGACGCATGCTTTTGCCGTATTTCCTTGACCGATTACGCACACCCTGAGAGGCGCGCGATGCAAAGTCGAATATACCTGCGACTGGTTTTACGGGTAAGCCGATGATGCCTGTGATCGTGCCTTTGACAAATCCGATCGCTCCATTCGTTTGTGCGCCACGCATTGGATTCATGACGAGACCTGCAACACCCTCGTATACGCCGAGACTGAGCTCCTTGGAACCTTGCACGAGACCATCGCGAATGCCACGGACATGATGGCGCCGAGCGCGCGCTCGGATCTGCTGGTAGTGGTCGTCGAGGCTGAGGTTTGCAAGTCCCTGGCCAAACGTACCAGAGATCTTGCTCGCAGCATCGAACGTGCCATCCAGCGTATTCGAGACGAGACTTGCGGTGCCCTTTGCCAGGCCTCTGCTGAATCCTTTACCTCCAACCTTGAGACCTTCCAATGGCTCATAGACAAAGTCACGAACGCCAGTGCCAATATGGTCCAAGAAGCCGACGGGGTTGCCCAAGAAATCGAATGAGCCTAGGATCTTGTGGAGCTGTTTCCACATTTGGCGCGTGTAATACTTGCTCACTCGTCTCGTGAGATCACCGCTCGTACCAAAGGCGTGCTCAATCATCAGCGCGTTCAGGCGAACAGGTGCATTATCCAGATCTGGAATGTGCATCGCCAAGCTTGGAATCGCCCACGTGCTCGACTTGTCACTATCGTCTGCGCCGTGGTTGCCTCCAGCGCCATTGTCACTCTCGAACATCGACAGTCCGCTGGATGAACTCGGCATTGACGCCGTGCGTCGCGGGTCGTCTCCCTTCCGATTCACATTCGCCTTAAACGACGCCGCTGCCTCTCGGATACGGAGTGTGGTCGTCCCTTGGAACACGTCGCTTCGGTACGTGATATCCATTTCGATCGGATGAATATGCAACAACGCAAAGTACACTTTTCGAACTTCGACCGCCGAGCTTGCTGTTGACATCTCCAGACTTGCTAGAGGATTCAGATCCTCCGCCTCGGTGTTCTCGCGGAACTCTTCGATGGCCTCCATCATGATCTCAATGGGAATGCTCTTCAATCGAATCTCGCCAGCGCGGTTCAACGCTCGCTGCTTGCCCCACGAGCTTGTCATGGCATCGACAAAAGCGCGCGCAGATACAAGTAGTTCTTCGTCCAGCTGCATGATAACTGGATACATCCAGAACGAGCAGTGTTCAAAGTAGTCGGTTGTGCCCTGTTCGTTGGACCATGTGCAGCAGAAGTGCATCGAGGCAATGTTCGCTTGGCGATACTTGCAGTCAGCACAGCTGAAAAGATTCGCGTTTGCAATCAATCCGGTGCTTCTCACAGAGCTTTCGTCGCCGATCACGTCACTAAGTTCATCAGAAATCGGCGCATGATCTTCGCCGCTCGATGCTCTGACCTTCTTCTCACTGGCGTCTTCATCTCCTTCCATTCTCGGGCATAGCAGCTTCACAAACGTCGCATCCGTAGTTTGGTTATCAATCTGGATGTCGTCCAATGTGAACTTGAGTCGCATTTTCGAGTTCGCTCGAGAGTAATGGACGTTGATGCCTCCAAAGTAGATATACACCAGTTCTGTTGGAATCTCGTTGATACACGAGATACCAAAGCTGTCGATTCGAAGGTGCAAGGTCAAGCCATTTGCGATGGATTCGAACGCATTGGTTGATGTCTCGCTTGCCGTCGGTGAGCCGGATGACTGAGAAGCTAGACTTGATAGCTCGTGTTTGGCCTCACGCTCTTCGCCCTCCTCCTCACCACCTTCGTACAGCTCCAGTACTTTCGTCGGGCCATCCGCTCGGACACGTACATGCACGTACGTCTTCGCGTGTTGCACAATCACCCCATTTTGTTCACGCTGGCTTCGAGCTAGCTTGTCACCATCAGACGTATCGCGAGCGTTCCCGCGGGCTGCTCTACGGAGCTTTCTGATCCACACAGCAGACTCTTTCGTAGTCTTGGCCTTCAGATCATAGAACTTGGTTGTGGTGATGATCGAAAACTGATTTGAGCGTGGGACAGCTTTTGGGCGGCTCACCGGCGCACTTGAACGCGACGTGGATGGTGTCTTTAACGTGTTCTGTGGCGTGTCTTCGCTTGAGTCCATGGAGTCCGAGTCATCCGCTAGCATCACAGAGTTCACCGAATACCACGCGATCTTGGAATACTGGAATCGTGGAGCGGATGCTTTCACTTCAGGTCCAACTACGACTGGTTGGAGAGCCTTGAGCTGCACCAGCTCGTTCGCGGTTGCGAGTGCCTCGGTTTCACTCGACACGTGCCTCTCAAGCACCAGGAAGTCGACGACATCATGACCATTCACGAAGAATCCCTTTCGCGCCAGAGCAATGTTTTTGGGGTCGCCAGTGTCTGCTAGCTTTTCCGCAAAGCGCTCCGACGTGTCACATAGCGTGCTGGAGGCAGTCATGAGAACAGCGGTTTGAATCAGAGCGCCGGCATGCTCGTCGTCATCATCATCGTCACTGATGGCCCCTTCGCGAGTTTGCTCTGTCTGACGCGACGAAGTGCCGAAAATGGTGCCTGAGATCGACGAGACAAAGCCGTTCATGAATCCACCGCCCTTGGTCGCGCTTGCCTCTGCCGCCTTCTCAAAAATCGCAACGCCCCCCGTGCCGGAAGTGTCAGTGCCGGAACGTAGGTCGATGACTCCCAGCAACTCCTGGTCCGTCTCACTCGCGAAATAGTAGAGCATATGCTCGTAAAGTCGGAAGTACCTCTTGTTCCACTTCAACATGTTGTCCTTCTTGAGCAAGAATCCTTTGTGGTCAGGCTGGACAAACAGTTCCGACGGCAATGAGCGTTGCAGCTGGATGCGACGATGGGTCGTCATTTCATCAAGATTGTACTCGCGAGACTCAACAGCTGCCTTGTCTGACGTCCCCTCACCAGACGATGACGTCACACGCATGAAGCGAACCTGGAGAGCCCGAAGACTTGACATCGAATGGCTGGCGAACGTTGGTTCACTCACTGAGCTTGAAGAAGGTTTCTCGTTTCCTGTCAGCAGATCCCAAGAGTACGGACACGAGGAGCGTGGCGGCAACTCGTCATAATCACCTTCGGCGCCCCAGTAGCTTTGCTTGTACTGGATCCGAAAGGATGTCATGTTGTCGATACGATACGGTGGGAACCGTCGTGATTCTTCTCGGAAGATCAGTGCAATCGACCCGCCAACCATTTCGATTTGGCACTGCAAAATGTAGATCTTGGACGTGTCGTTGCTGTCACGCAGCTTCAAGTACGTCGTGCCGAGGGAATAAATGCGGAAGCTCCCGCTCCACAAAAAGCCATGCAACATGGTCACCTCGAGTAGCTTATCTTTCGACGCGCTGGGCCAGTGAAATGGTACCAAATCATTGGGCTTCAACTGGTACGTGTGGGGTACGTTCACTTGACGATACTTGATTGTGTCGTTGGTTCGGTTGATCAGAATATAGCGCGGCACAATCGTGGCCACGATGGTTTCCGAAAACCGCCCACTTCCAAACGTACTCCAGAGTGCAATCTCTTGGCTCCCCTTCCGAAGATCACTCGTGTCCGCTTGGTCTGGTGCGTCGTTCTTCAAGGTGATAACTTGTGCGACACCGGCATTGCCCATGGCGTTTCGGTTCAGTCGAATCACTTCAGACCACGGTGAGCTGTGCGTGCGAACTCGTAGAACATCCCAGTTGCGGCCACCCGCTCCGTAAAGCAACACGTCACCCCATGCCACTGGCCGCTTCTGCGCTGGATTGATCTTTTGCGAAGTGGTCAAAAGCGACCGAGGCGTCATGTGATGTGAGCTGGCTGTGCTCGTTTCATCATACAGCCGGATTGTGGACATGGCCAGCTTGTGACACAAGTGCAAGCCATGCTTGCGTCCTCTCCTCTCAATCCTGGAATCCATAGGAAGTCTTGGTCCGTACCATCGCTCGCCTTCCGGACGACCGGCGCTGCGAAGCGACACGAACCGCGGCAGAAGCAGTTCGAAGAAGTCGAAGTCTTCTGAATCAAGCACCCCGTGAAAGCCACATGCAGAGCAGACAGCCTCGAATATCTCGGCCATCGTCGACGACGAACTAACTTGAACGACCACAAACGCGAACCGGTTCTGCGGCAGGTACACTTGCAGTGGAGCCACTCTGGCTCCACCCATGAGCGATTTTGGTGGTGACCCGTTCAGCGCTCGCCCCATGGCCGACCGAGTTGATGTCGGGTCGAACGACAAAATGTCCATTTGTGACCGAGTCGACTCCGCTTCTGAAAGGCCGAAGACTTGTCGTGCCCGTTGAGAAGGTGGGACAAGACTCT
This sequence comes from Pythium angustatum, assembly GCA_023337915.1. Taxonomy (NCBI): domain Eukaryota; phylum Oomycota; class Peronosporomycetes; order Pythiales; family Pythiaceae; genus Pythium; species Pythium angustatum. The sequence goes on along the minus strand of JAADXQ010000147.1, from coordinate 15,680 downwards.
GGTCGACTGCGGCTGCCCCATTTAGCAAAGCTGACGACAAGTAGGGCATATTCGACGGCGTCTGGAGGCGCTGCATCGACCGAATTGCCCCAGAGGATGGGTAAAAGCCTCCTGATCCGTCAGCGAGCGTCAAGGCTTCGTCTACATCGTTGCCGACTAGCTCATCGTCTAAAAAGGATGATCGCCCATCACGGTTTGACGCATCTGAGCGTTGGCTCTCAGGTGTTTCCACGAGCGTGTCAAACTCCGACTTGAGTTGTTGCTTAGTGCCGACCGCAAACGACAGTCGCAGGTCACCTCGGTGAACATTCGTCCCACCATTAGCTGTAGCGGCTTGTTTCTTTTCCTTTGACGACTTCCTTTTAAGCAACTTGTACCAGTTGAACCCAGCGGCATGGTCGCGGTTGTTCAAAATTGTCTCAAGTTTGATGGCGGTGACACCGAGGCACGTGTCCATACCGTACCGAACATTTCGGACCTCCAAGATCACTCGGGCTTTTTCGAGGCACAGTTGATCTTCGGGTAGTCGCAGGAGCAAAGTATTCTGCAGTTTCGTATCCCACGTCGGACTTGTTCCTCCAGATGGAGAAGGCTTCGTCGTTCCTGAGCAGTACACAATCATCTCAGGTTTTTCGAGAAAACGGTCTTGGACGTTCTTCACAATGTACAACGATGCCCGCACATACGGGCTCTGCGCTCCGAAATACTGAGAATTGTACAGATCCTTCGCTTCCTGCACGACAACAACCAGCGCCACGGGATTCGATGCCGCCTTCATCTTCTGTAGCTGAGTCAACGTCAAATCACGATTCAGATCATCGCTGAACGACATGGTTCTCGTCGAGAATTCAGTGCTTTGGTCTGCCTCGGCTGATCTTCTCTTGTGTACATACTTCAGCACGGATTCGAGTCGGCGAGACGAAGTACTGGTCGTATTGCAGTACTCCAGATCCAGACCGGAATGGTTCACGATCCACACAGAGCAGAAAACGATGACATCGCGACCTGATAGCTTGACTTGCAATTGCAAATTCGGGACATCGTCTTGCTGGCCAGGCACACCACGATTGAAAACGCGACCGAACAAATCAAGCGTTTCGATGAGGTCCTTGTAGGGCAGCGCGTATGAAGGATGCTTTGGGTTCACAATCAGTTTGGGGACACTCCAATTGTAGTTCTCCAGTCTGAACGACACGAACAGCGGAGCCATTGGGTCCATCTGAAACAGAGGGAGCACCGACCCAATAGCCAGCACACCTTCACCGATCAGCTGCAATGATTGGTTCAGTAGGCGATACGCCACAGGTACAGCGAGCCGGTTATGCAGCGTCACGAATGGCGAGATTGACAAGTGGTACAGACTCGAATTCGTGGCCTCGTATAACCCACGACGCTGGTTCGCAGTCCGAGCTTCTTCCAGCTCGTGGTTGACTTCGCTCAGCGGATGCGCAATACGACGCCGTTGGCCCCTTGTGTCCGAAAACACATTCAAAAAATCTTGTTCCACCTTCGCATTCGCTTCTTCTCCCTGTTCTTCTTCGATGACAGACGGGCGATCAGTGTCACCAGGTTCAAGACCTTTCAAGTCCTCCATTGTGGCGAATGTTGCTCGCATGAGGAAGTAAGCTTCGACGTCGTAAGTGCACTTCCACGCTGGCAAATCTTGAGCTACATATCCAGTGAGCGGTGCAGAACTGCGTGACGGTAACTGGGCCATCTTTTCCTCCATCTTCTTCATGTCGTCAAGCGATACGAATGCTTCAAAGTTGCATACACATTGGCCTGAGCGAACGAAACGCTTTGCATTCTTCGCTTTCGATGCTTGAACTTCGTCACCCAGCTCTTCGAGGCTCGTAGCCAGTGGTGCGTACTGCACGTGTGGCGATGGCCGCATACTAATCTTGCTCTGTGGATGAATGAGCTCGATCGGAACGTGGCATGTCTGCTCGCGGTCAATTATCCACTCACGGACTATGCCTCCCTCGCGTGGGGAGAATGCCCATACCATCAATGGAATGGAGGTTCGATTTTGTAGCACTACTTGAGAGTGGAGACTGATCATCTTGCTTCCATCCGGTTGAATGCTGATCTCCGCAACCAATATCGGCGGTGATTGCTCTTCGTCGTTCGCGTTCAAGTCGTCGACAGCATAAGCAGCTCCACTGCTTGCTTCTCGAAGAGGCACAGAGATATGCCCAACAACGTCCACAACGACTGGATTGGCGCTGACCCACTTGTTATCATTGAGCCACACGGAGAGTGTGTGGTTCACGGTGAGGCCATGCCGATCCGACGGCTGCAAAAATCGGTCTGCGGAGGCACTATCGAAGCTTCGCATATCACCCTGCTCCCGACAGTCGACCGCTACTTTGACTTCATCTGGGACAATTTGTTGGATAATGTTTCCGCGACCACGTCGAAAACTGAACTTGAGATCGGTGCCGGTCTTGTTCACAATCCAGAATGGAGCAGTGGACTTCGAACCAGTAGTCACGAAATCTGCTTGGTTTAACGTCTCCGAAGAAAGAAGAGGAGCCATTGCTGGGGTCAGGTTGAGGTTGACAGTGTTTGGGAGATTCGCGAACACTTCAAGACGACTGTTCTCCTCCAAATTTCGTTGCACGCGGACTTGAACGACGAACGGTTCGACAAGGGGTTCCCACCGGTAGATGCTGTTGTTGAAGTAGTTCAACGCCAAAATGGCACCAATAACCACCGAGTATTCCTCGTCTTGAATGTACTCGCACACGATTTCACTGAGGTGAAAATCAGCGACAGGAATGCCGAGGCTGTTGTTGACGAGAACAAAGCGCAACTCGCCGACGTCTCCGAGCAGTTTATCGACTGCGTACACAGGCTGCGCAGGTAACCCGGAGAATTGACTCGTTTTGCTGAAAGTACTTTGACGAGAATCATCCACCAGCCAAGCAGAACTCGTACTTCGCCCCGAGTTCCAGGCAATCTGCTCCGTGTCGCGACTGCGGTCAGACTTGACAATAGCTGTCTCAGTGGCCGGCAAGGATTTCACGTAGTTGTCGATGATGCTGACGAACAAGAGTCCATCTTGAACCGAAAAGCGCGCTTCAACGGGAGCGAGAACAAACGAATTTCGTCTTGATAGTCGCGTCGTGCCTTCAATCAGATGATCAAACACAAGCACGAATGGGTTTGCTAACGGGAATGAGACGTCAATCTAGGCACCAGATCGAAAAGTGTTAGAGGGAGAACAGAAGCGGAGTAGTCTCAGGTCCGAGCTTACCTGCAGCTCCGGCAACTGGGAGAAGAAAACACCTCGTTGGTCAAGAGAGATATGGCACTTCTTCAAGTCCACCACTCCTGGACTTCTTTGCGTTGTTGTGTAGCCCAATTCCATGCTCGAAAGGATGACTAAGGCGTGAGCATCAGACTTCGAAAAATCTTCGAGCAAGGCGAACGAGCATCCTGTGGAGTCGAAAGTGATATCCATCTTTGTCCAATCTGGCGGAGCCTCGCACATGAAGCCGACCCCGAAATCGAAAAATGCGCCAGGCATATTAACCGGTCTGACGAAGAAATCGAAGGCATCACTGATCATCGGGTATACGAGCAGGCAGCTTGTGTTGTTGAGCAAGATGGAGTATCGACTTTCAGTCCAATTACCCCACTGGCTGTACTCAATTTGTAGTCCTTCACCACCGACTGGTCTCAAGATATCGATCGCTGTCTCGCTTCGACCAGGTCGAATGTCGATGGCCGACAACGAGGATGACGACGCGCTGATCTCAAGCGAGTCGTCTGTGCGCAACGTGAAAGTCAGCTCCAGCTGCTCCATCAAAATGTCGGCCACCGCTTTGTCTTCACTTGATATCCGAAGCGCAGCATCGGCGACACGAACAGGAATTTTCAGCCACATCGAGTTGCAAACAAAGTCGTCGAAATGATGGCCCCCGCATTCTTTGCAGAGCGGATAGGTGTCTTCATCAACAACCGAAGATTCTTCCTTGAAGTTCTCGAAGATAACTGCCAGAAGCGTAGAGTATTGATCCTCGCGAGCTCCGACACTGAGCTCATTCAACGACAACTCCAACGACAGGTACGAGCTCATAGCACCGGAGGGTAGGCTTTCGGGCAATGAATCGATACGCCCAGTGAGTAATGCGTGATGGAAAAGAGGCGACTGTGAATGAGACGTCGACCCGCTCATATCCACGAGCTCAAATTCGAAGAGCGACATAGTCGATGATGACATATCTTGCTCGGCTGTCGATGTTCGCTCTGCAACCGGTCGAGCGTCGTGGAATTCAGCATCTTCAGCACCAAAAATTGGTGCCATGAGATGCTGCGACATACCCATTACATCTCTCTTGATGCGCTCGATCATACTATCTGTCTCGACGAAACAGTCAGATTCGCGCACAACTGGAGATGAGACGATAGCGAACATGCTCTCTCGACCATTCCCCACAGTGGCTTCAGTTTCATCCTTGGTGCTTTCGATGGCTTCGTCGACTTCACGCACATATTGATCGAGTTGATCAAGCTGCTGCTCGAGCCCAACAATCTTCGTGTGGATAATCTTGACCGCATCTTCAGCCTCGGGTAGAGCCTCAAATCCTTCGTGCAAATAGTTCTGCGCTTGTTGTGTGGCGTTTTTCAAGTCCAAAAAGAGCTGACTTCGGTTGCTCAGCATGCGTGAGCGTTGGTTCTTCACGAGTCGTCGAAGATTTCGAAGCTCAACTCGTCGAGTCTGCAGCGCTTTCGATTGGTTGGCTTCTGAAATCATCCACGTCGACACTCTTGGATCGAAGTCGAGCAGCCCAGTTTGCAGAAACTCGGATTCGTTAGGGTCGACAGATGAGCTCCAGAATCTGGCATTCGTGGACCGCAACACGATACTCTCAGTCGAGAAAGAGTTCCGTGGGAGGCTGAAGACGATGTCATTCGCTACAAGCTCGTACTCCGTCGCAGCGAAGACGTCCCCAAACTTGCCAGTGGTCTGTTGAGCCGAACTCTCGGTCGTTTCTCGATACATCCGAACAATTTCTTCCACCGATATGGGCAGTTCTCCCTTATTCACGTTGAACTTCGCCATCATGCTGCTAGTTTCGTCCGCCGAAGGGGTCACGTAAGCGAGTTGCGCAGTCAGTACGTGGTCCGCAACGTAGTGATGAATCTGCTTGTAGACTCGATGCAAATAAATCGCGTTCACGGACTCCAGGCGTACTCGCACAACAGGGTTTCCATCGCGTGGTGCCATCATTGTGAAGTCGACTGAATTCCGTACACTTGTGTCGCCGTTGCCACCGATCCCGGCGATTTGATTCGAAGAGATGAAGAACCGGTTGGGCATGCTTTGTACTCCCGTCGGCATCTCGCGCGGGAATGTCAGATCGGTCACTTGAAGATTTTTCACTGTTCCTTTCAGCCTCCACTCGGATCCAGTCCCGATAGACAACGCAATCCCACTACATTCCAGTGCGACGAGCTCGACTGGTCCAGCAGAAGATGAGGCAAACTTCGGGTTTGGATCGCGATGCAGTAAGACGACTCGAACCGAGCGCCCGACTGTGACTTCGACATTTGCCGGCTTTGAGATCCGATTTGCTTGAGTTCGCGCTAAGTAATGCGCTTTGACATAGGCGAGATTGTCTCTGAATTGGTCGAAGTTGTATCCCAAACTGGTCGCCAGCACGAAACCGAGATCGAATGCATTGACACACGCTGCGACCCAGCGCAAGAGTATTGAGATGCTCTCAATGTAAAGAAATGACTCAAGCTGGTGAAGAGCCACTCTTGTGTCCACACTGTCAATGGTGTCATCCACATCACCGTGCGTCAACGAGTCGAAAGACAAAGCTGGAACTCTCTGCCGTGCACCCCCACTTCCTTGAAGAAGAACCCGTGCATTAGCCTGAATGGAGAATGATGCCACTTGGAACCGCACCTGCTCAGCCTTCGTGCACGCAATTCTTGTGAGAGAAAAGTGGTCCAAGCTGACCACAAATGTCTGCGGATCCGTAGCTTTTGAGTCGCAACCGATAGTGCACACGACCCGCGGAACTGAGACTGACAGTTTGCTCCGACAGATAGATTGTGTCGCACAGGAAAACTGACGATTGGAACTGATGCTAGCATCGGGTGCTGCTGGTATGAAGAACGACCACTTCCCAATCACCCAAGACACCGCTTCCATTTCGGCGAGCCGCACGTCAATGTTCAGGTCCGGCAACTGAATGCTGTAATTGTACATGGCCTCTTCTTCAGTCATTTGGCCCGCCCTTGCATCTTGGTCGTGCAAGCAAGCATAGATTTCCTGGTTCCAGCTGACCCGCGCATGGCTTGACATCGTGGTGGAGATCAGCTCGAAATTGGCGATTTCGTGGACGGCCGATATCGCCTGCTCACTCGCAAGGTCGTCTGCCATGAGCTCCGATGGTCGCCCGGAAAAGATTTTCACGCTATGCAGCTGAAACTCCGTCCTGACTCGAGAATCTTCTGTATCGACAGTGTTTGCCTTGATGTCTTGTAGCATGAGCCCAAGGCACAATCCCTTGTGGACCTCGAATATCACCGAGATGCGAGGAACATCGAGTGTCATCTTCGATATTGGCGCAATGCGCAGCTCATCGATAACAACAGGTTTCCGTGGATGCGTGCGATTCCACTGATTCCACCAATGATAAACCGGCGAAAATAGCGTCATCAGCCGAGCAAGAGTTTCGTCCTTCAACTTCACATCGAGTTCTCGATACACGCGCAGCGTCGTCGAGGGTTGATGCCCAACCAAGCGACTTTGATAGGCGGGCACAATACACGAGAAGTGGGCGGTCAACTTACTCGAGTCACCATCGACGTCCCCAGAATTCACAATGTAGTAGGTCTCCCTTGAGTCGTTCGCGATCTCTTCGAACGTCCAACAGCCGATCCGGACGTGGATTTCATCTTCGATACAAGATTGCTTGATAGAGCCACACATAAAGCCCAGTGACCACATCCAGATTCGATATGATGACTCCGCTTCGTGGTCTCTCGACACCATCAACATCCGCATTCCACGGTTCATCACCGCTCGGACAGTAAGGCTTGGTGGAGTGATAGCGTCCTCGAACTCGTCGTCGTCGTCTTCGTCATCACTACCAGCCACCGCCATGCTCTCAGTTGCAATCCCATCAAGACAGTCAGACAGTAGCCACTGTCTCGCATACGACAACACCATGAGAAACCCTTCGGGACGCGATGATTGTTTCTGGGTAAGTTCTGCGAGCCTCTCGAATTCTTCGTACGGCGCTTTCACCTCCATCAAAATCGCGTAGAAGACATCGATGTGCTCGGCACCAAAGTGGATCGTTGGCTGCTTCTCTGCGCTTCTGAGTGCGGTAGCAAATATGCTTGAATGAGTTTGGGAGCAATAGCTGCAATAGCCGACCTCGACCGCCTGCGCGCGACAGCCCACATCGACCTCCAGCTCCACGTCTGGAAATGATGCATTCGCGCTGTGATAGCAGAGCGTCGCCTAGTCACGAATGCACACAATTTAGTGATGTCATAAGCACACCTTCAACACCCCACGTCTACAATTCTCACCTTCGCCGTCGTGTGCCAATCATGGAGAAGATACTTCCTCGACGATCCAGCATCTCCATCTTGGTACTCCACAAACGCTGAGATCCCGTCTGTCTTGAGTAACTGCAGACGACACGGAACACAACTTCAAGAGTGAGAAATCGCCGCTCCGAGCCCACGATCTAACCAGCCAAATCCCACACAATGCCCACCTTTCGAGACTCCATGATGGAATTCGATTGCGGGGTGTACGTCATCTCCCACTCGGCATTCGCATTGACAAGGCTGATCGAGTTGACTTCAAGAAACGCACTTCCAGGGCGCTGCCGTTATCAATCGATTTAGTTAGTTGGCGCGCCACGACTCAAGCGAGCTATTCACGTTACCGCCCATACCTTTGCCGTCGAGTCGGACATGCAGTCATAGCGCACTTGGACGTCGGTCAGTTCAATCTGGACATTCGCGATAATGTGGGACACCAATCGTGACAGGTACGTGCGATCCGTCGATCCTTTGAGTCACACACACACGACGCACTCGCCTGTCCGTCAGTTCCATGAGCCAGCTCCATCGCGCTCCATCTCCCTTCGCGTACCTTCCAGCGGATCCGCTTCGCTCGCATCCACACTCTCCTCCTCGCTGCCGCTCATCGACGCCACGAGTCCATTCAGTGCTGCATCTGCACTCTTGGGCGTCTGGTGGAGAAGGATGCGGATGCGACTCGCACGGATGACCACGGGTTGCGTCCACAATGCACGCCACGGGATCTTGACGCTCAGCTCGCCGATGGAGCCGTCACCATACGAGAGCCGCAGCTCCAGGTCCTGAAACGCCAAATCGCCCTGCCACAGCGAGAGCCGCAGCATGCTCGAGTCAAACGACACGAACTTGCCGAGCAAACGCTGCAGTAGCAACGCCATCGCGCGCTGCAACATCGTAAGCGATGGCGACGGCAGACAGCGCAGCTACGACGACACGAGTCGGATGGATGGGACAATGGGGAACAAGTCTCCTGTCCTTGTGTTGTAGATGTAGATGGAGGCAGGAGGTGTGCCGGCGCGGTGCTGAGACTGGTATTGATGCCTCGTCGCCTCGCCGTGGCGTGCCGCGTGATTGTTTCCCTTTGACGGGGGAACAGAACTTTTGTGTCAGGCAAAACGCCGCCGATACCGGTATGATATCGGTAGGACTATACACTGCCCTTTCTTTCCGATGGATATTATCGAGATTTTTGGAGCTAGGGTGGAACAAGTTTCTGCTCTGCTCCAAGTTCCATCTACGGTACTGTACATTGTACGTGGTTGACTGTACTGCATGGAAATGGGCGATAGATCAAAGGATAGCAATGGTGTGCTGTTCTAGAGGCCCATCATGTGATGCCTTTCGCGCTGTCCATCGGGCGTCCATCACGCTCGGGATGTGGCGCCGTTGGCTTCAGCTTGGGTTCGACTGGCAACTCTCCCTGTCACCATCACTATACACTATAGTGTTCCTAATTTACCGGCTATACGCATCCGGATATTGGGCCGACGAGCTTCCCCATCGGCAAGAAGCGCTTCTGCGATCTACAATGGTGGCATGGATGGAGACGGCGCTCGCGTCGCGCTGGTTCTGGCTGGGCGTGCTTGCGTTCCGCCTCTGGAATGCGCTGTTTGTGCGCACAACCTTCAACCCGGACGAGTACTGGCAGAGCACGGAGGTGGCGCACCGTATGGTGTTTGGCTACGGATATCTGTACGTCTCGTGGGCTACGCTCAGCGAGCGTGAGATCAGCGTACAACGGCTCGGCTGATGAGTGGAGTGTTGTGCAGAACGTGGGAGTGGCAAGACGATGCTCGTCTTCGAGGGTACGCGCATCCGATGCTCTTTGCGCTGCTCTACAAGGCGCTGGCGATCCTGGTACAGTTGCGTATCTATTGGATCGGCCGTTTGGAGACTCACGCGATCGTGGTTTTTGCGCAGGGTCTGGATTCGCGCTGGGCGATTGCATACGCGCCACGGCTACTGCAGGTTCGCTTTGCTTGTTGGCTTGCAGATGCAGCAACACACTCACGCGGGTTGGGGGCGTTTGAACAGGGCTGCGTTGCGGCGATGAACGACTACTTTGTCCACAAGATGGCGCTCACGTATTTTGACCGCACGACTGCGAAGTGGACGCTCTTTTGCAGCTTGCTGTCGTGGTTTACGTTCTACGTGATGGTTCGGCCATTCTCGAACTCGATTGAAACCATGTGCACGTCGGCGGCATTGGCAAACTGGCCGTGGACTTTCCTGGTGCGTGTGGTGTGCGATTCCGCGACCATCGAATGAGCGATGATGGCTCATAGTTGTCATACTATATGTCGTCACATAGGAGGCAAACAAGAAGCAGGACGACGCCGTAGAGTCCACTGCCAGTCGTCGGATGAAGGCGCTCTCGTGGGCAGCGCTGGGTGTGCTCTTCCGACCGACGAATGCTGTGCTGTGGTTGATCCTCGGCGGCGCTCACTTCTACCAGTCGCGTGACCGCGTTCGCCTCGTAATCTCATTCGTGCTGCCTATCGCCGCAATTACACTGGTCGTGATGCTGCTCATTGACCGAGCGGGCTACGGCGTGTGGACTTTCGTACCGTTTAACTTTCTCAAGTTCAACGTCTTGGAGGTACGAGACCTTAGCCCGCCTTGAGCCGCCCCCGTTACTCAGTCATACTTCTTGCTTGCTAGGGAAACGATAAGCTGTACGGTGTGCACCCGTTTAGCTGGTACTTCGCGCAAGGGTTCCCCGCAAACATCGGTTCCGCCATGCCACTCTTTCTTGCCGGCCTTCTGACGGCCCCGGTGCGCTGAGAAGACCACTGCTTCGGTCCTCATTTTACTTCCTCCTGACTCGTGTTATTATGCCCGAGTATAGCCTGCCAAGAAGGAGCTCGGCGGGCTCATCATGGGCTCCATGTTGGTATTTAGCATGTCGGCTCATAAAGGTGCGTTTATTTCTCGGGAGGCAACGCAGGCTGGACTCTGATGCTAACCATGGATCTATGCAGAGTTCCGCTTCATCCTGCCGCTCCTACCGCCTGCGCTTGTCTACGCGGGTTATTGTCTGCGCAATTTGGAGAAGGGACTTTACGTGCAAGTGCCACAACATTCCCAGCGTACGGTGCTCCGCATCGCGATGTTTATCATCGTACTGCCGAACGTTTTCGCCTCAGTGTACCTCGCTCGGTGGCACCAGGTACCACAATACTCGGTTGCAATGTGGACGCGAACTCTGACTCATCTGGCTCATCGCGTCTCTGCTTGGACTGTAGCGAGCTCCAGTCGACGTGATGGACTTCCTCGCCGAGACAGTTCAAGGTGAGTATCTTGTTGCATAGTCTTTGGCGACCGCCCGGTACTGTTCCGACCGAGTCGTTTGCTGTCGAAACAGAGTCGCCGAACGCTGCGATCCACTTCTGGACTCCATGTCACGCGACTCCGTACTACAGCTTCCTTCATCAGAACGTGTCGATGTGGTTTCCGGACTGTTCGCCTGCGTACGTGCACCATCACCGTGGTATTGTGCCCCTTGAGTCGACGGACTTATTTGAACCTTGAGCTGTAGCAATCGTATGCGGCCGGAAGGAAGTGAATCTCAACAGCTCCAGCGAGAACCTGCAGTGTATCTGCCGACCAAGTACGCGTTCCCGCACATTCAGGTAGAGACGATTGGGCGTGAGAAGCTGCCAGAATTCGTCGTGCTCTTTTCGGTGACCGCTGGTCGCGTGGAGAGGTTGTTGGACGCTGCTCAGTACACGAAGGTACGGTGATGATGGGGTGGCGCATCGTTCGGCTGATACGACTCGCTGCTGACCATCGCGCGATGCGTATATGTCGGTGGTTTCTAGATGGCGTCGTTCTTCCACAGCCATGTGAGTGGAGATGCGGACGAAGCCGAGGCGTCGCGTGAAATGCTGGTCTATCGTCGCAAGGCGTAAGTCGCAAATGATGGACGATTGCACTAGATGCCCTCGCGTGCAAGGCGTAACAGAGTCGCTGACGGAATAGAGAGACGTGTTGCTGAGAAACGAGCGCAATACCGGTCAATGAATCACCGACACTGTGATGTCCGTTGAGTCGGGACTGAAATTCCACGCCGATCCGTAGTGCTGCTGATGGTGCTGCTCGTTGTCGAGTGTTGTGGTTGCGACGGTAGACGAGGGAGGCGCGCGGGTATATTGATTGGAGATTTACATGTAGTCTGGCACACACGAGGTGACGATGCAGATGTTGAAGCCGTGTTTTTTTGTTTCCGATGACTGTCTCCACTCGTCACTGTCGGGTCCGTGCTTCGGCAGACCGCCGGAGTCGAAGAGAACGTATAACGAGATGCGCCTCTCACAGAACCTCGCGTGCCTGATCAGTGTCTCGGGTATACAAAAGAGCTCGCGGCTCCTGTCATACGACAGGAGCTCGCCGCTGCAACGTTTAGCGGCGCGATCTTCTGTCATCGTAACGGTCGGCGCTGCGACGGCCGCCACCACGGCGGTCGTCGTATCCACCGCGACGCTCGTAGCGATCACCACGGTCATCGTGTCGGCCGCGCGCGTAGCGGTCGCGGCTACGGCTGCGGCTGCGACCACCGCGACCACGGCTGCGGCTACGGTCGCGCGGAGCACGGTCGCGGCTGTCACGGCCGCCGCCCTCACGGCCGTACTTGGAGCTCGCAAGACGCGGGCCAAGGTCTGTTGTTGGCACACAGACAGACAGGTTTCCGTGAGCAGGGCGTCTCAGCAACTAGGGGCATTGAATGACGGTTGCACGTACACTTTCCGGGGGTCTTCTCGTGACCGCGACGACGCTTGGCGATCTCGACACGGAGACGACGGCCCTGGAGCTCCTTACTGCAAGCATACTTCACGTGAGCACACTACACATTCATCAAACTCCGCCCATGACCACAACGTACCCATGCATCTCCTTCACCGCATCCTCCGCATCACGCACGTCCTCGTACGTCACGAACGCAAAACCACTAGTGCCATCACACACACGTGAAGGTTAGCTCTTCCCGTCGACACCAACACAAATCCACCATCAACGTACCGCGACTCGCGCGTGACCGGGTCCAAAATCACTTCGCACTTCTGGATGCGACCAAACTTGGTAAAGGTTTCTTCGACCTCGGGCTCGGTCATCTACGATTTCCACACCAACAAATTAGACGCCACGTCTCCTCTCCTCTTCGCTCCTTCAGAGAACGTACGCGGAGCGGAAGGTTCGCGACGTAAACGTTGTTGCCGGGGTTTCCCTCCACGACTTCGTTGCTGCCACGGTCGTTGTTGCCGCGGTCGCCGCGGTCGTCGCGCGACGAGGCGTTCGCGTTGCTGTCCGAGCCGGCGCGCTCGTCGTCGTTGCCGTTGGCGGTGCCGTTGCCGTTGGGCGACTGGGAGCGACGGCGCGGCGACTGCGACTCACGCGGCGACGGCGAGCGCGAGCGACGGTGGTCGTCGCCACTGTCCTTGGGCGCAGGCGATGGTGAGCGATCCGACATGGTGGTTTTGCTTTTTCGTTGGCGCGTGTGACTTTCTGTGTGCCGCTTCCGTTGGCTTGGAACTGGCGTGGCGACCGTCGCAAAGCGACAAAACGATCCAACACACAAAACGGGAAAGCGAGGGGGAGCGTGGAAAAAGGTGGGTGGTTTTCCACTCAATACTTGGGTCAACCCTCCTTGTGTGACTCTATTCATTAGACTAGATGATGTCAGCTTGCCTGGTGAGGAATGAACCGAAAGGATTCGAAAGGGTGTGGGGTACCGGTATCTACCGGTAACGTGTTGTAAGGACGTCTCGGCCAATGAGAGAAACGGAGACCTAATTTCTGCCAATAAAAGGCAAGACCGTGACGTCTCTGGTCCACCACGCATCAAGGTCCCCATCGTCACAAGAGGAAACGGCATAATGGCGCGAACCAAGCAGACGGCGCGCAAGGCGAAGAGTGCGCCCCGCGACGTGCAAGCCACGGGCGCAAAGGTGCACAATGCCAGGCAAAAGCGCAAGAAGGAGAAATCGAAGATCAAGATGAAGTCGAAACTCAAGCAGGAAGCTAAGCTGCTTGCGCAGAACGAGAAGAACAAACGCAAGGCCGCGGCCCGTGCGGCTGCCGAGGACGCCGAAGACAGCGACAACGACGACGACGAGGAGAACGACACTGTCGACGGAAGTGGCAGCGAGGGAGACGACGAAGAGTTTATTGAAATCGGCGCCGATGAATCACTCACGCGCGGCTCGACGGGGGCGTCCAGCGGTGCACAAGGCAGTGCGGAAGACGGCGAAGAGGAGGACGCCTCGAGTCGCTTGATGCACGAGACCATGCCATGGATGGGCGACAAGAAAGGATACTTTCACAAGAACTTGTACGTGTGTCTCCACGACGAGATCATGGACTTTGTGCGCTTCATGAGTCCGACCGAGGACGAGCTGGAGCGACGCAATGGCCTGATCGACGAGATGACTGAGCTCGTGACGTCGCTGTGGCCCGACGCATCGCTCGACACGTTCGGGTCGCACCGCACGCAAATGTTCTTGCCGAACAGCGATATTGATATGGTCGTGCTGAACGTCCCCAGCGGCACGAAGCCGCTGTTCGAGTTGGCCGAGCGACTCGAAGCCATGGATATGGTGAGCTACCTGGAAGTCATCGACAAAGCCCGCATCCCCATTGTCAAGTTTGTGCACAAGCACACCAACACGCAAGTCGATGTGTCGTTCAACATTAGTGGTGGCCTCGCGACGGCTGACCTGGTGCGCCACTATATGCGCGTCTACCCGTCGTTCCGTCCGCTCGTGCTTCTGCTCAAGTACTTCTTGGCCCAGCGGGGTTTGAACGAGACGTATTCGGGTGGTATCGGCTCGTTCTTGCTACAGCTCATGGTCGTGAGCTTTCTGCAGCACCACCGCCGTGGCCTCGGTGCGGACCACGACGATCCGCAGCACAACAACCTCGGTCAGCTCATCGTCGGTTTCTTCACGCTCTATGGACGTGATTGGAACTACGATGACCTCGCCATCTCAGTCCGCAACGGTGGCTTGTACTTCTACAAGGAAGATCGCGACTGGTATGACTCCAACCGCCCATTCCTGCTCTCAATGGAAAACCCGAATGAACCGGACCTTGACGTCGGCAAGAACTCGTACGACATTCGAACCATCAAGCGGTCGTTCGAATACGCTCGCCAAGTGCTCACGAATGAAATCCAGCGTCGCGGTCAGTTCCATCCACTCGCCGGCAGCATTCTAGGCACCATTATTCCCGCGGATAGTCATCTGCTGGATCGCGAAGGCCCCGAAAAAATGGGCTACGATATCCTGTACCACGACCCGAAGAAGACAACTGAGGTTCGCCGTGAGTACGAAGCGAGAAGGGACGAAGAAGCCCGAAAGAAGGCTGCTGAGGCGGCGGCCAAGCGTCAGCAGAAACAGCAAAACCGGAGACCCAGCTCTAGCGATGAACCACCGGCAAAGCGCTGGCGAGGTCGCAACAGCAGAACATTTTAGGGAGTTTGATGTGGCATGAAACGCGAACGTCTATTGTCTCATACTCATGATGGTGTACTCTAATTGCTCGCCATCTGCGTTTTTTGAAAAGACGGAGGCAGTGGGCGGAACTTGACGTACTTGGCCTCCGATGCAGTGAGCGAGTTCGGGTTTTGCGGTTTCCAAAGATGGGCGTTCGCTTTCCGATACTGTCGTTGTTCTTCCTCAGACATCGTCGCCATTTTCAGGGCCTCTTCACTACAGGCAGTACTACACGCACCATGGTGCGCAGCTGCACAGCTCGCACACTGAATGATGAGGCCGTGGCACATGAGGTTGCTGCAGTTGGTGTGGTCGTTGCATGGCTTGCCGCACTGAAAGCAACTACCCAACACGTCCGCCGTCACATCTTCTGCCAGATCCTCCGATACGCAACGCTGGTCAAACACAAAGTTCCGACCCTTGAACAACGACGCTTCCTCTGGGTGGTCCTTCAAAAACTGCTGGTACTTGACAATGCCACCTGCCAGCTTGTGGATGCCGTCGATTCCCTTGTGCTGCTTCAAGTACGCACCAACCTTTTCGCACCGAATGCCTCCTGTGCAGTACATCATGACTTGGCTCGGTGGCTCGCCGCTATGCTGGGCT
>JAADXQ010000146.1:0-25924 GCA_023337915.1 Pythium angustatum | reverse complement strand
TTCGTGATTCGATCCGAACGATATGCTGGCAGCAAACGAAATCATGACAGCAAACGATATGCTGGCTACGGTCTACTCTACAGAACTCATTTTATTGTGTACTGGAACTTTATTGTTCGCTTGCTTTGAAATAAGAGCCAAAAACATCTACCATATAGTCTGAACCTCCCGTACGGTGAATCGCTACTTGTGGCACTACACACGCTGTATACCGCCTGGCTTCCAGAGAGTGGTACGATGTGCAGAAAAGATCCCGACCGGGGAGCGCATCCCGCTTTTCATGTGCTGTCAACAACCAGTATCGAGCAAGCCCTTGGGATGGTGCGGTCCGCACGACGCAGTGAACGTGCTGTGAACATGACGGATGGGCATGATGTTTGGGTCAGTACAGTAACAGGCGTTTCGGTGGCCCCTGTGGGCAGAAGGCGCGTTGGGTATCGTGTAGCACCATCGCGGTTCGCCTTGTGGTGGGAATCCAACGATCATGTTCCGGACTTAGGGCGAGACCGCGAGTTATAGTACCGTTGACCAAGTGTCCGAGCCATGCCGGTACTTCTTTTTGTGTTGAGCGCACAGCACGGACCTTTGCCTTGTTTCAGTGGTGGCACCCGCCTTTAGGGCAATTGGTTCACCGACACTCGAGCATCCCTCTCCCCCTTTCTCTCGCTCTCTTTCTGCACCACAGTCACACGCTGTTGGCCTCACGACCGTGACGACTGCTCGTTCCCTTGCACGTCGCCACACGACAGAAAAGTTCTCACTACTGTATCAACGCCCCACGTCGATGCAGCACGCGGTCACAGCATGCTGATGTGTATTAATATCGTGAACTGCGGGACATCGTTTCGAGTGAGCCTGTTCTCCACGCACTTGTCCCCTCGATCGGTTCAGTTCAACTTTTCATGTGGCAAGCGCGTAGCGAGATAAGCGACAACTCCCAGAAAAAAACAAGTCTTCAACTCGTCACTTTCGCGGGCACGACGCATGCCAAGAACGTGACGTGCGATCGTGCGGTGCAGCGGCAGGTGCTCCCGTACCGTGCGAGGAACGGTGTAGTATCTATCCATCGTTCGTTTGGACGGTAAGCACGGAGCCACAGAACTCAGACAAACGTGGTGCCAATCAAGTCTGAAATCACTATCACGAGCCCGTATCGGTAGTAGTATAGAACACAGTACTCGTATGGGGCAACAGAATACTTTGTAGGGATACAACGACGCGACTAATGCAACCGTACTTCCCGCACATTCACCTCAACACCAACACGGTCAGTCACTCTCACGGATGGGCTGCTGGGTTTGACGACGTGAACGAGTCCTTGCGGCGTCGCAGTTCGGTCTCGATGCGCATGACTTTCGACGCGGTCGCCGCGAGGCGCTGGAACGCCACGAGCTGCGACTCGCTCACGTCAATCGACTCACCGTTCACGCAGCACATGGAGCCCACGACGTAGCCGTCCTCACTGATCAGTGGGAACGCACAGTAGAAGCGCACGCCGTACTGGTCGACCGATTCGAATTTGCTGAAACGGATGTCCATTTCTGGATGCACCACCAGCAGCGGTGCTTGCGACTCCATGATCGTGTGGGCGCACATGGCCTGTGTACGTGGCACCAACGCGCCACGAAGTTCCGGCACGTTGGAGGCCACGCCAATGTATTGATCTCGGTCGATGAGCGCGATGACGCTGGTGTCGCAGCCCATCTCCCGTGCCGCGAGCTCACACAGGATCTCGAGCTCGACGACCGTCGCCAAGGCCGGGACGTTCATGGTCCAGACCGCCTTCAGTCGCTCCTCTTCATTGTCGGGTACGGGCGTCGGCACAGCAGTCGCCGTCCCGCTCGTGTCGAGCTGGTACACTCGATGATCGTCCGATCGCAAGACGACGTCGTCTACGGCGAGCGCATCGAGCGCCTGGACGTAGTCAACGTCAGAGCTCGTGGGCGTCAGCGACGGCGACGAGTGAGAGCTCGTGCTGCTGCCGCTCCGGTCACGTAGGATCGCTGCCTCGTGGTCCAGCACGCACTTGATCACACTCTTGACCGACGCTTTGCGGTCGGGCGACGGCGCCGAGAGCAGTGCGTCCTGTAAGAGCTCTCGCAGTGTCATCGCTGTAGGGTCTGGCTTCACGTGCGCACCCAGCAGACTCGACGACGTGAGGTTCCCGTACTCGGCTTGGTCGATCCGCTCGAGGCAGAACGCACAGACCCGGACTCGCGTGACGTCGTGGCGGCGGCCGCGTCGCGGCAGTCGCGCACGCTCGTGTTTCCCAGAGCAGTCACCACAGACGCCGTGGCCACACACACGACAGAGCTTGGCGATGAGCAACATACGCGTACACACGCGACACGGGACGTTGGTCGGCGGTAAGAACCGCACGGCGTCCGCAAGGACTTGGAGCCCGAGTCGTTGGCGTCGTACAAGCGTCGTGAGCCGCGCCGTGCTCTCGGCAAGCCCGAGCAAGCGCTGTTTGATGGTCTTGTCAGACGCGGCGGTCGATCGGCGCCAGCCCTTGGCAATCTGTTTCGGGACCTGGAACTCGGCATAGAAGCTCACACGCGTCTCTCGTGGCAGGCGCTGCGACGAGTCATCGTCCCCTAAATCCTCGTGGTCGTGGTCGTCGTGGTCATAGTCGTCGAGTTGGTTCCCTTGTGTGGCTCGTGGCGGGTCGTCGGCGCCGGCTCTTAGAAGGTATCCACAGATGACGTCGTGAAAGGCATTGCCACTGGTCGCGCCGGGCTCAACGAGCGCAATGTCTTTGGACTGCATGGTCGTCATGAGCTTTTCTACGATTGTGTGGCGTCCGCCGCGTGCGCTGCGGTAGACGGCGTCGGTGTAGCACCACTCTTCGTGGTTTGCAAACCAACTGGGCTTCGTGAAGCTCAGGCGCTTGACCGTGAGCTCAGCGAGCGGTGCGTCGACGGACGCCGACGCTTTTCGAGTATCCACGTCGACGCGGTAGAGGATCTCGCCACTACGGAACTGGCTTCCGTAAATCCCTTCCATTTGCTGGGCGTACTGCTCACTGCTGTGGCTCTGGAGCACGTTCAAAATCTCGGCGACACAGCCCGGTACGAGCCCGACGGAGAGCACATCGAACCGCGACGATTCTTGGCGCGTAAACACCGTACAGTCGGACGCAACGACGTTCTGACGCTGCCACCGGGCTGGACCGACGCGCGCCGAGAGCAGGACGTTGCCCCAGTCAATGCGGAGCTTGGTCTCGATGCTAATGGCTTCGAGCTCGTAGTCGTCAAGCAGGACTGATCCGTCGACGTGGAACGTTGGCGCAGAGCCAAGTGTCGAGTCAGAGAGTGCTTTGCCGTCGGTAGCAAACGTTGTGGACGCGACGCGTGTGATCTCGGGCGGTGGGTCAGGCTGTGACGGCGCGCGTGACTTGGAGAGCGCGTAGCGGGACGTCATACTGGTACCCTGGTACTGTACAGCGCGAGGCAACGAGAGCGCGTTGTGGTGTGGTGAGTTGGCGAATGAGCGAGTGAGCGAGTGACACACAGCCGTGTGGCCGCGAGGAGCACGTTGACTTAGTCTCTGGTGAGCCACAAGAGAGACCTTGTCTGTCTAGTTTAGGGCCATTGCACCGGCCGCTGATCCATCGCGACGGGTTGGTTCACGACGCCTTGTGCGTGCTCGCTCCATGGAATGAAGTGGGAGATCGACGGAAAGAAGTGAGCCCAAGGTGCGACGAAAAACGCTGGTTGGTGTACTCTATCTCAGTCCGCCGTACTGAGATAGAGTAGCACCGTACTATACGGTACATCGGACATGGAGCACACAGAAAGAGGGGAAGCGTTACACGAAGGCCGCAAGTGCTGGCCGTATCGGATACGGTGTTCCAGGGAACAGAATCTGGTCCAGGGGGGTCCAGCTGCTGGGGTTCAGCGAAGCGGGAGGAGCTGGCACTTGATTGGCCGCTCATTTCAAGCGCCTCCCCCTATCATCCTGTAGGAGGAGGCGCTTGAAAGGAGTCCGATTATGTACAGTACGGCTGTGTATCCACCGTACAGATTTCGTATCTTGCACCATCGTTCCGTTGGTGAAAGGCAATGGGGGTGCCAGAGCTGTACTACGGTACGGTTCAGTACCGGTATTCAGGAGGCAACTTCAATGTGAATCCAACGGGACCGTTTTGACACGTCTTCCAGTGGCATGGACGATGACCTTGTCAAGGCAGAAGCACTCATCGCTCACGAACGCAACAATACCGTAGAAGTTAGTAGTACCGGTACTACGTAGTATTAATACAAGGCATTGCCGTCTGCCTCGTTAGTAGGCAGATGCCGTGACGCTTGCGTGGGGCGGCGACTTGGTGTCGACCGCGCGCGCAGCCTCAAGCAGCTGCTGGTGGAGCTGCGCACGGTCAAAGCGCTGCGTCGCCGTGCGCACGACTTTGCTGGCCGTGCGTGCGAGCTGCTTGAGCGTCGCGTACTGACCGACCGTGAGCTCATGGGTCTTGGTGTCGACGCAGCAGAGCGACCCCAACACCGTCCCGTCGTTCGCGAGCAAGGGGAAGCCGCAGTAGTACCGTGCGCCAAAGTTCTGCACAGGGCCGCACTGCCCAAAGCGAATATCGGCTTCCGGATGCGGCACGACGAGCGGCTTGGCGTCCATGATAATGTGCGAGCAGAACGTATCGGCACGCGGGAACTTGGCTTCACGGAGGAACGGCAAGTTGGCACCGAGAATGAGCTGCACCTCTTGGTCAATCACGGTCACCATGGTCGCGAAACACCCGAGCTCGTCGGCCGCGAGGTCGCAGACGATGTTGAGCTCGGGCAAGTTCCCGAGGTCACGCAAGTGCTCGTTCGTAATGGCTTCGAGACGCTGGGCTTCGTTCGCGGGCATGGGGTGGTCAATGTGCTTCTTGGGCTCGCGCGGATCGATCACGTAGCCGCGGCCTTCCGCATGGGCGAGCTCAACCTCGTCGAGTTCAACGGGATCCACGTGCACGTACTCGAGTGCGTTCATAAAGTCGCGGTTCGTGATACCCAATGTCACGACCACGCCCGGCGAGCTCGGCGACCGCACCGACGAGAACGCCGAGCTGCGGCTGCCGGCGTTGTCTTGGTCCATGACCGTTCGCATGACCGCGAGCACCGACGCGCGCTTGTCGTCCGAGTCGGCGCTCTGATAGGCCTGGTGCAGCAGCGTACGCAGTACTTCGGACGCACGTTTCGCGCCTTCAGGGTCACGTCGGACCCGTGGCGCCGCGAGACTCGTGTGCGTCAAGTACGAGTAATTGGACCGCTCGACGCGCGTGATGCACGTGTCACAGACGCGGATATGCTGGACTTGGACTTTGGTTCGGCTGCTGTTGCTGCGCTCGAGGGTCTCGCGGTAGTGCTTGCTCGAGCACGACTGGCACACGCCTTGGCCACAGAGGCGACAGATCTTGGCGACCAGTAGAAACTTCTCGCAGCCGACGCAGCGTGTGTTGGTCGGTGGGAAGACCTTGCGGAGGTCAATGACGTTCTGGACGCCGAGGCGTCGGCGGCGAATGATGAGTGGAAGTCGGGCACAGCTGCGTGCCATCTTGAAGAGCCGTGTCTTGACCGCCTTGTCGGTCGCTGTCGCCCCAAATGATGGCAAGTAGAGCCCACCAAAGTGGTGCTGGTTCGTGGTCTTGGAGAGCTCGACGTAAAAGCTCACACGAGTAGTCTTGGGTCGGCAAGGATCCGCTGCTGCTTCCGGGTCGGTCTCCAATGCCAGATCGACCTCGGGCTTGAGCAGGTACCCCGACACGACGCTCTCAATGTACTTGGTCTGGCTCGCCGACAGCCCGACGATAATGTCGCGCGGTCGCAGCGACGTCATGAGCTTTTCAAAGCACTCGTTCCCGGGCGCGGCACCGTCGACCGACGGGTGTTGGTACACGGCGTCGACATAGCACCACTCTTCGTGCTTGGCGAGCCAGCTCGGTTTCTGGAACGTTGCAGTCTTGACCGAGAGACCGACGAGCTGGCTCTCGTCTTCGGGGTCGGCCGTGTGGCGCGACAGCTCTTGCGTGCGCTCGCTCTCGAGGTCGACATTGTACACAAACGAGCCGTCACGAAAGTCGTCGCCAAAGAGCGCTTCCATCTTGCGCAAGTAGTGGTCGTTGTCGACCGCGTGCATGACGCTCACGATCTCGGCGACGCTCCCAGGCACCGTGCCGATCGCGAGCACGGCGTACTTGTGCGTGTCTTCACGTACAAAAATGGAAAAGTCGCCATTGTGTTCTTGCCACTTCCACTTGGTCGGCCCGGCGTCTTGCGACCGCAAGATCGCGTCCCAGTCGAGCTTGCGTTTGGTCTCGTGGGCCAAAGCTACGAGGTCTTCGTCGCTGACGCTCACGGGGCGTAACCGGTAGCCAGGCGTCGACGAGACGCTGAGGAACGAGCCGGTCGAGTCGCCCGACGACGTACGGCGTTCCTTTGTACGGCGTGGTCGTCCGGGTGGAGCCGTTGCCTCGTTGCGTCGGGGTGGCGACCCGCGTGTATGGACGTCGGCGTGGCGTGGCACCGGCGACGGCGAGGACGAGTCTTCGCTGGGAGCAGGCTCGTTCGTCTCGACGTGTCCGTCGTGGCGGAACGTGTACGTCGGCGTCTCGTCCAACGGCGGTGCGCGTCGGTTTCTGTGCGGCATTGCGACTGATGCAGATCGCTGGGTGGTGCGTAGCGCCGGCGGAATTGCGGAATGACTCACGAACAACGCGGTGCGCTGACTGTTGCTGGTCTCTACGGGCTTCCCCCCTATTAGGTGATCCGATGATGAGGATGGGGACACGGGAGAACGCGACGGAGAGTCGAGACAATGGAAAGAATGAAGAGGAACAGCAGCCGCAGCAGGCGAGCGGAAGGCCACGACGGAGGAGGCAGGGAGCTGGTTTAACGGATCCACCACGAGAAGCGAGAGGCGTGTTCGGCGCGGTGCGGAAGGCTGGAGCGCTGGATGAAGAAACGTGATCTTCCATGCGAACCAAGGCATGGCAGGTCGGGTCGGAGCGCATGGCTGACCTGCGCATGAAACAGAGCCCAGCACCAGCAGCTGATGCGTGGGGCAATTCGGTTAGCTCAAAAACGTACCATCAATTCCTCCAAATTATATATCCTGCTTAAACGTCATTGTCTGTTGTCGCATAATACGCTTTATATGACTCTACAATATGATACCCTGTAGAACAGTGATAGTGTAGACACGACCACCAATCTTTCCGTCCTTTTGAAGTTCACGTCCGCACGCACCCACTCTCACCGAACGCTTGGGCGACTCTCTGAATCCGTCAAGTCTGGAACTCTGGACTCTGGACGCCAGCCTTCTTTTATTGTGCGTGATGGCGGTCGTGCCTGACAGAGGCGAGCCAATCGAAGCCCCGTGTTGAGGTTGCGCGGACCCCTAAGTCAAACAGAGATGACGGGCCGCTTCGCCCAGCGGCTTCCGGACGCGTTCTCCTCTCGATGCGGCAATCGTCCTCGCGCTGCTGCCGTATGAAGGCGGTGCTGAGCCAGAGGGCGAGAAAGGCAGCGTCCCCTTTGTGGCCCGGCCACGATCACCACGATGCTCTGTGGCTGGTGGTGCATGGTGCAATCGAAATGGCCCTGCGCCCGTAAGGCCAGTGCCGCCGGTGATGTGGCCACCACAAGCCAGTCAGTGACTACTGGCAGTCACGGACACAGGCGTGGAACGGATTCCCTGACCACGGTGAGCAAGTAGATGGCTTCAGAACTGTATTACCGTCAGCGGATATTTGGTGTTTTCAAACCTCCAGTCCTCGATCTTCTGTGTCGATCAAATATTGGGAGTAGATACACATGGGGTCAAATGCAACCTCTGCAAAATGATACTCCCCGTCCATCCGACCAACTCAACTACTTGCATCAACCCACGAATGCGAATCTTGACATGCTCTCACAGCGCCGTGTTCTGGGATGCGCTCGCCATCCACGTTCGTGTGTGACACTGCCAGACATAATTCACTGACGACAACACCTGCTTTGTCCTTCGTCCGGATCGGCAGGCTCTGGTCCCCTGAAACCGCCACACGAGAGGGCTCCTAAGAGACTATGGTAAATGGCATGGCTGCATGTTCCCTGCGTGTTCGCCACCACGCGCCATGTATGGCAGGCGTCATGGGTTCTGAACCCATCATGGATGCCATCTCCCGTACAGTACCAGCACCGTGATGACGAGAGCTGCCGTGGCATTTCGCATAGGTCTCTGACTAGTCCACTTCAATGACGTGGCGCCATGACGTATTAAATACCACCGAGGACCAGACGTGTGGTCGGATCGATTTTCACATGGCCGTGGCAGGCGTGACATGCTCGGACTGCCATGACTCAACGAGTAGAACACGTACACACACTTCGTTGAGGATTCCTGCAACCACGACATGCACTGTCGCACTGTCTGCGTGGTTCCAGTTCTGTGCTGTTCAGCGTCCGACAACCGCCTTCCACTACGCCAGAGAGCAAGAGAGAATCCAGCGAGTCCCCAGAAACGACACGGCTTCGATCATGACACGTTCTTGTATTTCGCAGATTTGTGTACCACATCTATCCATCCAGAAGCCTCGTGTCCGTGCAATCTTCGTCAGTGAAGCTGCGTGGTCATCGTTCGTTCCTGGTGACGCCTCCATACCGTACTCTCTCTTTAAAGCGCTTGACTTCGCGCTGTATTCTTCCCCGAACGTACTGTACTCTTCGCGTTCTGTTCTGTCACTGAGAACGTCTTAGAACCCTAGAAATTGAAGTGGAACGTTCGGCCGCCCTGCTGGAAGAACTGGCCGCCACCAAACGGGTTCCCACCAAACGGGTTCTGGCGCTGCTGGCTCTGGCTGTTGCCCGTCACGTCTTCGCCACGATCGTAGCGAGCTCGCTGCTCGTCGTTCGACAGAATCTCGTACGCCTCGGCAATGTCTTGGAACTTCTTGTTCACAATCTCCCGCTCGCTCTCTTCTTTGTCGGCATGCTTGTCCGGGTGCCACTCGAGCGCCTGTTTCCGGTACGCCTTCTTGATGTCTTTCTGCGCCGCGTCCCGAGCAATGCCCAAGATCTTGTAGTAGTTCTTGTTCTTGCTCTGCTTGAGCGCAGCCTCGGCACGGTGCACGGCCTCTTGGTACGTCTGGTTCGAGTTGTCGAGCTCAGCCGCTCGTCGCGCCGAGCGCACGGCGTCGTCGTAGTGTTCCTGGCCGAGATGGGCCTCGCTCAACTTGAGATGAGCTTCCGCGTGGTTCTCGTCCATAGCGACCACCTGTTCGCATGCGGCCTGTGCCTTTGCGTACTGCTTGAGGTGCAGCTGGCACTCACAGAGTTTAAAAAACAGATCCTTGTTCATGGCCACGTGACTCGGGTCCACGTCCAACGCCGACTGCCAGTCCGCGACGGCCTCGTCGTACACGCCACGCGCCATCTCATCCTCAGCATTGTTGATGAACTTGAGGATCTTCTTCACTTGGCGGAACAGTTTCTTGAGGCCCTTGTGCTCCGGATCCGAGTGGAGCCCTTCGCGGAAATGCGTGACCGCAGCTTCGAGCGAGCGCTTGTCTCCGAGCTAAACGCATACGTACACACTGGCGTCAGCCCTAGATATCACATAATCCGCAAACAAGAAGAGGCAGCATACTGTGTAAAAGACTTCACCACGCATTTGCAGCGCCGGCAGGTTCGACGACTCGAGCTTGAGCACGCTACCGAGATCGGCGATCGCATCGTACGGACTGTTGAGCGACACGCTGAGCTGCGCGCGCTCGAGCAGTAGTGACACGCTCGACACGGCGGTCTCGTCAATGACCTGCGTCAAGTACGCATGCGCGCTGTGGTAGTCGCCTTGACTCTGCGCGCGACCGGCCTCGTCAATGTACAGCGCACACTGTGTGCTCTTCTCGAGCTGCTGCTTCGCACCAGCATCCCCAGGGAAGATCTCGACGGCACGCGAGAAGTCCACCTGGGCCTCGGTGCACTGGCCCAGCATGAGGTGCAACTTGCCGCGCTGGAGAAGACCCTGCTTGTACGTGGGGTTCACGTCCAGCGACGACGACAGATCGGCCAGTGCGTGCGCATACTTGCGCTCGCTGAGGTACGCGCGGTACCGCTTGTAGTAGTTGCGCTCGTTCGACGGCTCGAGCTCAATCAACTTGGAGAGCAGCGTGATCGCCTGCACGAACACGAGCCACATATAGCAACCCCCACGTGTCAACTCCTGGGCCAGGCGTCCATAGAAAAAACACTCCCAATTGCATTGCCGACCTTCTTCATGTCGCCCGTCGCGAACGCATTCTCGGCCGCGACGCGCACTTTCGATGCATTCTGTGGCTGCGCAAGCGCCTGCGGCTGTCGTATGATCCAAAACGAGAGAGAGAGAGAGCGATAGTGATGCGTGAGCCGTCCGTGCCTTTCGCAAAAGATCCCAGTGGACATTTGCGGCGAAGAGTACCGTGCTCTGCAGGAGCAGCGCGCAGCTCAGCGCGAGCGCCACGAGCGTGCGCACGCCCAGCATGTTGTTGGTTCTGGTTGTCTTGGGACTCGGTGGAGGCGTTGTGATCGGCCACGCGGCGACAGCAGCGACCGTGGCAATGGATGTGCGACGCAGGCGTGGCCTTTGATGCTTTGCTGAGCTGGTTCCGTGACGAGCGACGGCCACGTGGACGGAATCGAGGCGGTCAGTATTCGAAAAAGCACCCGTCGTTTGCGGATTTTCTATTTTCTATGAATTGATATCGGCTTGGAGAGAAACACAATTGGAAACTGATTCCCAAACTATCGGTATTGCGAATGCTGGATTTCTAGAAACAACAAGATAGCGTCCGTGTTAAAACACATTTCCCTCGTAGCGGTGTTAAACGAATGGCAGATTCGGGACAGCTGCATGATCTGACTCTGAGTACGGACTCAGAGCTCCTCGGTCGTGTCTGGGAACGACGCAGCGACATTGAAGTTCTCGACGATGTCGGCCAAGTGGGTCTCAAAGGCGTGAAGCACGTGGTCTTCGATGCAGACGATCGCGACTTTGCCATTCCAGTGGTTCGCACGCACAAACTTCTGGATCTGGCGAAGCGCAAACTTGGCGCCTTCCTTTGGGGGCACGCCAAGCGCGCCCGTGGAGATCGACGCGACCGCGACACAATAGAGATCTTCCGCCAACGCCGTGTGCATCACGTTCTCGTACGTCACCGCGAGGCGCTCATAGCAGTTGGGTTGAGATACGCGAGGGCCAACGCAGTGGATGAGACGTTTCACGCCAGCATCAAACGCCGGCGTCGAAACGGCATCGCCGACAGAGCGACGCACACGAAAGTCGGGTTGGCTCATGAGATCGGACAGTCCTTTGCCAGCACGCTTGAAGATCGCATTGGCGGCTCCCACATAGTGATTCGAGAGATACGCGTTGGTCGGAAACGCAAGTGCGTCCACTGGCGTGCCTTGAATCTCTTGGATCTTGCCAATGTCACCCCGCACGACCGACACGGTCTTCAAAAAGTGCTCGCGCTCGTCGCCTATACGGAGAAACTCCTGCAGCTCGGGACACGCGACGGCATTGTCGGTCCATTGCCAAATGCGCTCTTTCTTGGGCAATGCGAGGAACGCCAGCTCGGACTGGAGGCGGCCGCGGAAGTGGAGCTGGATGAGCTCTTTCCACAGCTCACTGTCGTGCAGATACGTGCGACCCGAATCGTCGAGCTGCAGCACAAGCAGAAGTTTGTCGATGGCGCGGAAGCCGAGGCACGTGAGGATGCCGCGCGCCGCCTCTGCGATGTCGAACACGCGCACAGGAGACGTCATTACGGGCTCTGAGCGTGGGAGCGCTCCTCGACCTCGCGAAGAATTTATGAGCGCGGCGCGTATTCCAGGTTGCAACGCTGAGTGATGGTTGGACGTCGCTTTTCTGTTCGGTCCTATTCGTCACGGCATTGGTTAAAATTGAGTGACCCTTCCAATTCCGATATGAACCCAACGATCGACTACCATCATTCGCAGTTTACTCCCCTTGGATTGGCCGATAAGACCCGACCCACATAACCAGGTGTAATGTCTAGAGGGGTTTCCATTGGTCAAAATCCAACTTCAAATACCGTCATCAATTGACCAATCCAATCGGTCCATGTGGGTTCCCCACAGTTTCTTTCTCCTCGCTGGGTCGCTCATTCCTCCAAAATGGACCGAGTGATGACATCGCCCATGAAGATGAAGGCGCTGAAGACAACTCGCGACGCGACGCCCCAGCGCAGCCGCGGCCTAGGTGGACAGCCGACACCCATGCACGATGTACTGCATTTGGATATGGTGATGCAGCGCGTGCTGGTGGCGCTGCCGCTCGACGATCTGCGCGGTTTCCTGACCGCGTGCGGTGCTGCACGCGAGCTCGCGTGGCTCTTGGAGGACGCGCTGCTGTGGGAAGAGCTCACTACGCAGCACTTTGGTGGACATCGCAGTGTGGCGGCGGAGGCGCAGGCCGAACAGGAGGAGGAAGGGGACAACGGTTTTGGTGGTGACGGTGACGACGATGATGACGAGGACGATGACGACGAGGAGGAGGAGGACGACGAGCAAGATGATGACGATGATGAAGAAGAAGATCAAGACCAAGACGTGAGCCAAACGAACAGTAGCGAAGAGGTGAGCGAAGTGGGCCGTGAAGAACAGTCAAGTGAGGTTGCTACGGGCGAGCCAGTGGCAGGCGCCGCTGCCACGGCACCGGCCGACGACACACCCGCGGCAACATCACCGACGACCAATACATCACTTCCGAACGTGGATCTGCCGGCGTGGTTGAAGACGGAACGCGCGTGTGACGCGGCGCGTGCATTTATGGTCTCGCTGCTCGAGTGGACACAGTTCCGCGATCGCGTAAACATTGTGCGAGGCGACATTGGCGCGATCCAGGACATTCAGGGCCATGCTATTGACGCACTCGCGTTCCCCGGCAACAACATGATGAGCAATCCGTTCAACGGTGCCGCAAGCGCTGTGTTTCGTCGCGCAGGCAACGCACTGAGCGCCCACACAAATGGGCTCCACATGTCACTGCGCGCTGGTCAGTGCCACGTGACGCCTGGATTCGATAGCGGCGCGCGCGTGTTGATCCACTGCTATGGTCCGTACAATAGCCATCCTCGACTGTACGAGACGCTGGGTAAAACCTATCGCAATGTGCTCCGCAAGGCCAAACAAGAGAATGCCGAGTGCCTCGCATTGACGTCTATTTCGACGGGGAACTTTGGCGTGCCGATCCCAGAGGCCTCACGGACAGCAATGCGCGCGATCCAGCAGTTTCTGCGGGCGCATCACGACTGGCAAGGTCGCGTGGGTGTTGTATGCTATGAAGCCGATGTATTCGAAGCGTTTCGAGCGGAGCGACAGTGTGTGCTCGACGCGTTTAACGCACCACATGTGTAGGCACGTAGTGAGCACTCTCCCTCGATGGTATGGAATGCATGATGCTTTTACAGTGACTCTTACGCGGTGACGATGGCGTTTGGTGGAATCCGTGGCGTGACGGGACAAAAACTTTGGGATCCGTCAGACGCTATCATCAGGATAGTGACTCCGACAGCGAGCAACAAAGCGTCTTGGATCAAAGTGTTTTCGTTTGAACACAACTAATCCGTTTACATCGGGCTCTCAACGTAGACGTCACACTACGTCGACGAAATCCTTTTAATCTAGTTGGTACGATTGTCAGAGAGGAATACGGTGCTGACGCGTCTGAAAATACCCACGAGATCAGATCAGATCCAGCACAGCGACAGTCGAGTGAGAACCGCCTCAATATGTATCATCGACTCGCCGCCGAGCTCGCTCAGAGCTTCAGCCATGGGGGCGCAGCAGCGAGGAGCTGTTGCCGGCGGACGGAAGACATACGACGCCACTGCCGTCTACGATCCCTCTTCTCGACGCCAAGCGTCACCCTCGAAGGTCGCTGTGTTGCCCACTCGATTCCCTGACGAAGACCATGCGTACCAGCCACTCCGTCGTCTCCACGTCGCCAAGCTCCAGCAGAATGCACTGCCTCCTCCCTCTCCCTCACCGCGTTCAGCATCGTTGGCGCCACGTTCGACCCACAAGAAGCGCCAACGGATTGCTAACATTACCGATTCGCAGCTGTGGGGGTTCGCAGTGAAATACTCGCCATCGCAAGAGCTTGCGGAGCAATGGGAACAAGCCAAGCTCGTTGAAACCACCGAGGTCGAGCGACTAAAGAGCGAAGACCGAGACGCACAGCATCAAGTCGAGCGGCAACAACACCAAACAGAGCTCATGCGACAGGATTACGCACTCTATCTCTATCTGGCCAACAAGTACGGAGCGCTGGATGCGATCTTGTACTGCTGCACACCATTCCC
This sequence comes from Pythium angustatum, assembly GCA_023337915.1. Classification (NCBI taxonomy): domain Eukaryota; phylum Oomycota; class Peronosporomycetes; order Pythiales; family Pythiaceae; genus Pythium; species Pythium angustatum. Next base: position 11,586 of record JAADXQ010000146.1, on the reverse strand, counting down.
CGGTCGCTTGTACGCATTGCTTATCGACCAGAGCGTCCGGAAACTCCAGCGGTGGCGGCGTGAGCGGCTCGCGGCACTGCGCCGCTTCTGGGTCGTAACACTCGCTCAAGAGCTTGTCGACGCGAGTCGTCTGCGAGGCCTCGCCCAAATCCAACAGGCAATGGAGCACCAGCGCAAAGCGGCGGTGTTTCTCACTCGCTTGCGGTGGCGATTCGCCGCGAGCGCGTTCCGCTCGTGGTTCGAGTTTACACAGCAACAAGCCGAAGTGCGCTGGCGATTTCAGTTTTCACTTCAGGAGAATCTACGTAGCCGCTTCGTGCAGTGGCGACGGCGCATTGAGCACGTCAAGGCATTCAAAACGCAACTCAAGCAAGTCGCCAAGCGCAAGCAAATGCACGGGGCGATGACCCAATGGCTCGAGTGGAAGTCGAAGCAGCAAAAAGTGCGGATCCATTTGCAGCAGCAGTGGACCAAGCTCCAACGTGACTGTTTTGGTCATTGGAAAGCATTTTCGGCGACGAACAAATCCCAGCGACTCGCTGCCACACGGATCCAGAGTCAGTGGAGAGCAACACGACAGCGGCGACGCTATGCGCGGACGAGAGCGGCCGCTGTGACCATCTCGAAGCTCGTGCGGGGATTCCTCGCGCGTCGTGTTGTGGCCGAGCTGCGCCTCCAAATGGTTGGAGAGAATAGTGCGGACGCTCGAGTGGGAGGATTACTGTACGACTCAGCAGCACGTGAGAGCCGTCGCAGTGGATAAAGAGCTCGCTCGTGGCGATCGATGCGCGCGGTTTGTGGAGGCAGCAACCTCACAGGCGATCGAGTTTGTCAAAAACGAATTGGACAAGGTGCAGAAGAACGCAACGCACCAGAAACTGCAAGACGCGATACGACGATTGCAAGACGGTGAAGTCCCGTTTCTTGAAAGTGATAGCCGTGGACTACGCACACAAGAAATGCTCGTGCGTCGTGCGACACAGATACTGCTGGACGACGCGGCAGCGAGTGCACGGCAGCTCGCGGCGGCGGACTTCCTCCATCAGCGCGACGCTCACGGAGCGCTGTGCAACATGTCGGCGGCGTACGATGGTCAGTGTGTTGTGTGTGCAGCAAATACGCTGGCTCTGACAGTGCTCTCGCGTTTACTACGATGGGTGCCGTCGCCTCGACCTCGACCGTGTCAGCATTCCAAGCAGATCGAAGCGATCCCCGTGACCAACGTGGAGAGTCTACGGTATCTATACTCGACGATCCTGATCGAGTGTATGGAGCGAGACGCGACGATCTGCGAGCACTTGGCGACCGGAAGCGGAGAGATTCCGTGCCATGAGCTTCGTACAAATTGGGATGTCGGGACGAATCGACACCGACCAACGTGACGACGTGTGGTGGTCAACTCGTCGGTCCTAGGTGGGTGCCGTATAGCGCAGGAGTGGATACCAGTACAATGCTATGTGTCACCAGTGCGCATTCCCTGAAGTGATCTTGAGTTGCGGTTGGTCGCCAGTAGCTGGGTCTTTACATCCTCACACTGAACAGACTCCCGCTGGGAGTCCCGGGGCCATGTCCACCGTCTCGCTGCAACAATCACCCTCCGCTGAATGAAATCAGCCTCATCATGGTCCAGACCCGCGCGCTGGTGGCGTCGGCTCATTCTACGATCGCCACCGTACGCACCACGTACTGAGTAATGCCCAAGTCTAACGTAACACGCTCGGTGTCGTCGGCTGCATCGACACCACCACTGCGCCACTCGCCCCATCTGACAAGGAATTCGCGCCCCCATCGCCAGTTGAAAGCCGCGGCATTCGTCGCTTCATGAAGTCGAGTGGGAAGCAAGAGGTGCCGCTCAAAATCGTGGTGCCGCGTCTGCTGAGCCTCGCGAGAAGCTGTGGTCAGATACCACAACTCACACGGCGACTCGGTGTTCAAGTGCTCATGGACGCGCGTCGTGTCTACTCGCTCTCGAACCGCAAGTGCATCAGTTGCGCCAAGAGCGAGCGCCTCGCAAAGCTTTGTCGCGTGTGCGGCAACGCCGTGTGCAAGAGCTGCTCGAACAAGTACGAGCGCGAGACCTGCAAGCCGCAGTCGACGACGAGTCGCGTCGACGTGGTGCGCGTCTGCGACCCGTGCATGGGCCACATCGAGCACGCCGATTTCTCCAACGTCTCGAAGCGGTCGCTCTTTGGTCCGACCGTGTATCCCGACCCTGTGGACGAATACGCAAGTACGAGAGCCCACCCACCAGACCTCAAGACGCTTCTGCACGACGCACTGCTACGAGCACCGTCGCCACAGCGCAAGGACGCGCTGATTAGTGTGATCCGGTGCGTGCTCGAGCAAGAGGACGGACCGTACGCTCGACCGCGCAATCAGTCTGCAGCCAGCACCACCACGTCCACCAGCACCGAACCGGACTACGCCGAAGCACTTGACCGCTTCACGCTCAAGAGCACGTCGTACCAATACGCCGAGGTAGCAGGTCGTGACGGCCGGTCCTATACGCTCGACCCACTCAACTTGACCTCGTTCCCAAAGCCAGAGAACGAAGCCCAGCGACTTCAAGCCATCGACACGTCAGGCGTACTCACCCACACCGGCGACTGGGACGAACTCGACATTATCTGCGACTTAGCGGCCAAAGAAATCGGTGCGTTCGCGAGCATCGTCTCGATCGTCACGCACGATCAGCAACGCGTCGTTGCCGCCAACAGTCCGCAGTTCCGTACCATCCACACGAGCCGTGCGACCTCGTTCTGCTCGCACACGATCATGGAGAAGAAACCGCTGATTGTGCCGCATCCTGAAGCCGACTTTCGACTGAGCCACATTGCACGCTCGTGGAACGTCGGTGTGCGCTTCTACTGCGGGTTTCCGTTGTTGGGCGAGGACGATGAGACTGTGATTGGGACGCTGTGCTGTGTGGACAAGCAGAGTCACGAGTTGACCGAGTCGCAGTTTAGTGCGATGGAGCGTCTTGCACAGACTGCGACCAAGATCATTCGCATGGAAGCAGCCAAGACGAAGAAGCGGCAACGAGCCGGCACGGCCGTGTGAACAACGTACACCGACCATAGTCCAGTTGAACGTGTACAGGAAAGGAATACGATGACAATCCAGGATCATTAGTCTAACGCGTGGCCATGCGATGCATGGATAGGATGTGTTGGACGCCCCTTCGGATTCCGGAGCACAGACAACCAGTACAGAAGTGGACTGGCGGAATCTTGAGTCCGGAGTGGTCGGACTCGGACAGGTCATTCGCAGTGGACTGTCCCCTCGGACTATGAACGGGCGATCCACTTTGGATCGATCCAGGAAACCAGCTGCTGCGTGAGATATTCACAAACTACGACCTTCCAACTTAGACTAGCGTAGTTTGTGAATATGTGCTATCGTCACGTCACAAAGCGCGCACATGTGGTGTATTTGTGACCACATTTCCCTCCTTCACATCACAGTGGCACCCAACGGAGGGAAAGCCGACGAGCGGTCAACCGCCAATTCCATACAAAGTGACTGCCAATGGACAGCGCGCGCTTACGAAGGATCGGTGTGATACAATCCACTGCTGTGACTCACACACCCAAGGCGTGCGCCACGCGCCAGGGTCGAATGATGTAATCCCCGTCGATATCACCCCCCCACTTTGTAGGTACCGTACACTCGTCCGAGACGCCCGACGCCGCGACGTCCGAGCACTCCCTGCGTCCCTTCCGTACAGTATTCTCATTGCTAGACTCCCTCGCTCACAGCCGACTACAGAACAGGACGCCGCGACTACAGCCTCCTTCGATTCCTCCTCTGGCATGACGTGTATTACAGAGTCCACTCGCGACGCGTACATCGCGGCTGCGCGCGCCACGCGACAGCTTATCGATTGGACGCGGCTGCTGGACCCGAGCGCGCAGTGGAAGTGGCGCGAGAACGTCCGCAACATCTCCATCTACACACGCCACGAGGCGCCCTCGGCCGGCTCGTTCAGCGTGCTTGCGACAGGGCTCATCAAGGGCAGCGTCCACGAGATTGCGGCGCTGATGGCGTCGTCGACACAGCAAGCGTATTGCGAGACCATGGCGGCGTTCCATGGCAAAGACTTCCTGCGCGGGACGTACACGACCGACATTGCGCAGGACGAAAAGGGCGAAGCGCGAGCAAGTCGGTTGTCCCTCCGCTCCGCAACGTTTGCTGGCTCGGGCTGGCGCCGACGAGACGAAGAGTGGTGCTTCCTGGATGAGACAGCATTGGATGAGGAAGGCGGAGGCTTTGTGAAGCTACTGACGGCGCTGGCTCCGGACGACGACCTGGTCGTCCATGGTGGGCAAGAGAAGACGTCGCGTGCTGCCGCCTCAAGTTATGAGAATGTGATTTGCGCATACAGAGTGCTCGCGGAAGAAACCCATGCATCAGATCCAGACACGAGCAGCAATAGCGTGAGAGGTGCGTGCGCTCGGATCCATTTCTATGCCGAGATCACGCCGCCACTTTCATCAACCGCCAGCCATGGCCTTCCGAAACCGTCCAAGAAACAGGAAGCGTCCACGAAAGTCATCCAGTCTCGATTGCTCAGCCTCGCGCGCAACTGCGACCGACTCTCGCTGCTTGTGCGACGACGACGGCTGGGCGTCCAAGTGCTCATTGACGCACGTCGCGGGCTCTCGCTCACGAACCGCCAGTGCGTCAACTGCATGAAGACCCAGCTCCTCGCCAAGCTATGTCGCTTGTGTGGCCACGGCGTCTGCAGCGACTGCTCGGACACGTACGAGCGCGAGACGAGGCAGTCGCGTACTTCGAAAGCACGCATTGAAAAGATCCGTGTGTGTGACCCGTGTTTGGCACGTATTGAGCGCGCCGACTACTCGAACGTCAGCTCTGGATCACTGACCGGCCCCGCCGTGTCCTCCAACCCCGCCAGCCCGGACAGTTTCGATCAACCTGCAAGCAGCAACCTGAAGTCGCTTCTGCACGAGGCGCTTCGGAACGCGCCGTCGCCGCAACGGAAAGATGCCGTCCGGAGCGTCATCCAGTGCGTGTTGGATCAAGAGAACGCACGACTCCGCACCACGTCGTCGGTCGGTTCGATGGTGTCCACTACGTCCAGTACTACTGACGATTGCATCGCGGCTCTCGATGGGCTGACGCTCGATAGCGTTCGCAGGACGGCCCCCAAGCTCGCTGGACAACAGGGTCGGTCGTACCTACTCAATCCACACGACGAAACCGAATTTCCCGTACCGCAGAACGAAGCCCAGAGACTTCAGGCGATCGACACGTCGGGCGTACTTTCCCACAGTGGCGACTGGGACGAGCTCGACATCATCTGCGACCTCGCCGCCAAAGAAATCGGTGCGTACGCGAGCATCGTCTCGATCATCACGCACGATCAGCAGCGCGTCGTCGCCGCCAACAGTCCACAGTTCCGTGCCATGCACACGAGCCGTGCGACCTCGTTCTGCTCGCACACGATCATGGAGAAGAAGCCGCTGATTGTGCCGCATCCAGAGGCGGACTTTCGACTGAGCCACATTGCGCGTTCGTGGAACGTCGGTGTGCGCTTCTACTGCGGCTTTCCGTTGTTGGGCGAAGACGATGAGACTGTGATTGGGACGCTGTGCTGCGTCGACAAGCAGAGCCACGAGTTGACCGAGTCGCAGTTTAGTGCGATGGAGCGTCTTGCACAGACTGCGACCAAGATCATTCGCATGGAGAATCGCAGGAGGCGTGGCATCGCTGAGACGTCTGGAAGTCGATAAGGCTACCGCTTGACCGAGTCCTGGAGAGATGAAATAGAGAAACGTCATTTACAGCTTGTCTAAAACGTATTTACTGAAGTTATCCCGTTGATTCTGGACAGTTGAACACACCTAACCGCGTGGAATCCTACCTTACCTAACCCTAAATAGTTTTTGAATTTACTTTTCACACGATGCGGCGCTCCTTGCCACCGTGGCGTGTCAATGACACTGTCATGCCGTGACCATGATCAATTGCCCTTTACAATTAGGCCTGCTCGGTGGTGCCGTGCCACTTGCCGCAAGTGATAGCGCAAGTGACTTGCGCTATCGGCCACGGTGGCAGACGTGTGTTACCACAGCCAACCGGCCAATCGGTCCAGGATCGGACGCACGAATGGAGATGGTTCCAGTGGAGCCGGTCGGTCCAGCGTCGCTCCCTCTCTCTCTCTCTCTCTCGACGTTGAACACGTCCGACTCTCTTCCCTTCTCTGATCGTCTTCGCCTCGCGCCCATTTGAGTTATTTCGCTCTCACACAATGACCACACCCGCGCGCTCGACTCGTACAATGTCCCAGCCATGGCCGCTGCTCCCGCTCGGCGACGACGCCTACCGAGCCATGGCCGACGAGACTAAGCACCGCATTGCGTGGGACCGCATCGTTCAGGACGACGACGATACGCCGGGTGCTGAGCCCTGGAAATGGCTCGAGAACGTACGCAATTTCTCACTCTACACCAAACAACGCGACGGCTTCCGCGTGCTCTCGACCGGCGTCGTGAAAGGCAGCGTCCACGAAGTCGCGACGCTGCTGGTCGCAACGTCCCAACAAGCATTTACGCAGCAACTGGCGGCGCTGCACGATACGCAGTTCAAGCACGCGACGTACGTGGCCGACATTGCCGGCGATTCCAGTACCAGCCGTCGTACCAGCAACGACGACAAAGAGCCCGAACACGAGCGCGACGCCGACGCACCGCGTCGGCAGCTCTCGGTCCGTTCCGTAGTCTTCACGACGTCCGGGTGGCGACGACGCGACGACGAGTGGTGCTTTCTCGAGGAGACGCAGCACGACGTGGTCGCGAACCGCTTTGAGAAACTGCTCACGACGCTGCCGCCGCAGCACGCACGCAGCGCAACGGCCGATCGAAGCTTCACGTTCAGCGAGCCCACGCGGCTGCGCAACGCCATTGCCGGGTACCTCGTCGTGCCACCGGACGCGTCCGACACCATGGCCAAGCTCCACAGCGGCTGCGTCCGCGTGCACTTTTATGCCGAAGTGCCGAGCCCCGTGACCCGAAGTCGGTTCGGGAATTTCGCACGACCTACGACCAAACGCGACGGCGCGACCAAAGCACAGCAGTCGCGACTGCTGCAACTCGCGAAAGACTGTGACCGACTAGCGCACCTCGTACGTCGCCGTCGCCTCGGTATGCAAGTCTTGGTGGATCAACGTCGTGTCCTGCCGCCGCTCAATGCCTTGTGTGTCAAGTGCGACAAGAGTCTGCTGGTCGCGAAGCTCTGTCGCGTGTGCGGTCACAACGTCTGCAGCGACTGCTCGGACAAGTACGAACGCGAGACCCACGGACGGAGTTATGGTGGCATCAGCATGGCCACAGGCAGAGGCGTCATGATCAAGCGGCTCGAGACCATCCGCGTGTGTGATCCCTGTCTCGATCGCGTCGAGCGAGGTGAGTACGGGAGCATGAGCGACCAGGCGCTCGCGGGACCGGCTGTCGTGCCCGACCCCGTGCGGAAAGATGGCTCGCAGGCGTCGGCAGCGACGGATTTAAAGCTGCTTCTCCAGAACGCATTGCGCGAGACGCAGTCGCCGCAGCGCAAGAGCGCCGTGCTGAACGTCATGCGATACGTGCTGAACCAGGAGGAGCGAGTTGAGGACACGATGCAATCACAGACCGACAGCATCTCTAGCGAGCGCACGCCAACGCTGCTGGCCGAGCCGCAGCCACTCGACGACGAAGCGCTCCGAGCGCTGGATGGTCTCGTGCTTCACAACACGCCGCACTCCGATATCACGCTGGCGGACCACGACGGACGTGCCTACACGCTCACACCCGATTACGAGACGGGCTACACCGCGACCTCAAACGAGACCCAGCGGCTCGAGGCGCTCGAGGATCTGCAGGTCCTCACCGCAGCGCCGTGCGACGAGCTCGACATCATCTGCGCCATGGCCGCGAAAGAAGTCGGCGTGTTCGCGAGCATCGTGTCGATTGTGACGCAAGACGAAATGCGCGTCGTCGCGGCCAACGACCCGAGCTTCAAGAGTATCACGGCCGAGCGTGCGCACTCGTTCTGCACGCACACGATCATGGACGACAAGCCGCTGATCATCCCGCACCCCGAAGCCGACGTGCGTGTGAGCTACACCAAAGTGGCGACCGCACTCGGTGCACGCTTCTACTGCGGTTTCCCGCTGGTCACAGACGGCGACAAGGTCTTGGGCACGCTCTGCTGTCTCGACCAGCAACCACACGAGCTCACCGAGTCGCAGTACGCGGCGATGCAGCGGCTCGCGCTTACAGCCGCCAAGATCATTAAAGTACGAGGCGACCAGCAGCGTCGCGTCAGCCGCGCAGCGTCCGCATCAGCATCAGCTTCAGCATCAGTGGCAGCATCCGCACCAGCGAGCTGCTAGACGCGATGATGGATGGAATGTTTGAAATAATTAGGGAGACGCACTACCTCACGGTGCGTTACGTACGTACATCTGAGTGTTTGCTTCCTTACGGTCCAATGGGCTGGACGGGTGACACTGCCACCGAGTGACGGTGGCGCTCGCCTTGGATCTTCACGACCTTGGCCGCGGTCTAGGCGAGCCGACTCAGTGCATTGTACTGCGACTCGGTAATGTCGTGTTTCTTCTGGTCCACACAGCAGAGCGTACCAATGACCGTGTTGTCGTCACCCGACGTGATCGGGAACCCGCAGTAGTACTTGATGCCCATGCCCGTGACTGGCAGAATGCGGCTGAAGCGCACGTCGGCTTCCGGGTGCGGCACGACCAGCGGTTTGTCGCTCATGATTGTGTGCTGACAGAACGCGTCTTCGCGCTTGAGCACCATGTGCTCGAGCGACGGCTGGCTCGCGGCCACAATGTGCTGTTCGTTGGCCGTGATGATGGTCACGATGGTCGCGAACGCGTCCATTTCCTTGGCGGCAATGTCGCAGATGATGTTGAGCTCGTCGCACGAGTTGCCGGTGACGACACCGAGCTTCTCGATCTCGGCAACGCGCTGAGCCTCGTCGGCCGGGACTGGGAAGTGCATCGGCGCGGCGACGTCGCCGTTGGGGTCCACCGCGTACGTGCGCCCGTCCATGTCGGCAGTCTCGACGCTGTCGTACGGCGTCGACGTGACCTCGAGCCCGCCGAGTGCATCGAGGTACTCGCTGTCGGTACTCAGCGGCGTGAGCATGACCGGCTCGAACGCGTGCGAGCCAAAGCTCGCGGCTAGGGGCGATGGCTCGACCGGCGGCGTCCGTGCCTTCTCTTGGTCGAGCACACAGCGGATCACACTCATGACGGCGCCTTTGCGTTCGGTCGACGGCGCATCCCGCAGTGCATCGTGGAGAAGCTGCTTCAAGTCATCGGCTGCCGACGGCCTCGCGTTCGTCGGGACCGAAGCGTTCGTCGTGGTCGTGCGACTACCGCTCGCGCGGTTCGGAAACACAGCCGCGCCGGTCAACGCCGCGTCGCTCATGCACGAGTAGTCGGCCGTCTCGACGCGGAGGAGGCATGGGTCACACACGCGAATGGTCTCGAGCCGCACGACGCGGCGACTGTCGGCACTGCCATTGCCGCGGGTCTTGCGCCCCGGCAGTTTGTGGGTCTCGCGCTCGTACTTGTCGGAGCAGTCGCCGCAGACGCCCTGGCCACAGACGCGGCAGAGCTTTGCGACCAACAAACTCTTGTTGCAGTTGGCACACTTGACGTGGGTCGGTGGCAGTACGCGGCGCTGGTCCACCAAGACTTGCATACCGAGTCGACGGCGCCGCACGAGGTGCGAGAGTCGGTCGCAGTCCTTGGCGAGCTGCAGCATGCGCTGCTTCATGGCCTTGGTCGACGCTTCGTGCTTGGACGACGCGCCGACGAACCGGCCAAAGCCACGGCCATTGCACGGCGACTCGAGCTCGGCGTAAAAGTGAACACGCACCGAGCTCGCGGGGCCGCCGTGCGACGAGGGCACCTCAGTCTCTTCTGGCTGGACGCAGTAGCCGCCAATGATGTTGCGGAATCGCTTGGCATCGCTGAACTTGGGCTTGCGGTCAAACTGCGTCGAGAGCACGTCGTCGGGCCCGAGCGTCGTGAGCAGTTTCTCAAACCGCTGCTTCGCTTGGTCGTACTGTGTGGCTTCGAGGAAGCACCACTGGTCGTCGCGCTGGAGCCAGCGGGAGCGTGAGAACGTCGCCGACCGCACGGACAAGTGGGTCACGACCTCGTCGTTGGTCTCGTGGTCGTCCAAATCCGTTGACGGTGACTGCTCGCTCGGTACGTCGCCAACGTACACGCCATGCTTGAACTCTTTGGCATGGAGCGCCGCCATTTTCTGCTCATACTCTTCTTGGCCTCGGGACGCCAGCAGCGACGCGACTTCGGCCACGGTCGCCCGGATCGTACCGATTGAGAGCACGCCATAGCCGCTTGCTGCCTCGACGCCTTGCTTGGTGTAGATCGAGAAACTCCGCACGTTCTCGAGCCACTTCCACTGGACATTGCTCGTGCTGCTGGCGCCGCGCAGCACGCTGTCCCACTTGATCTTGCGCTTGGTGTCGCGTGCGACCGCCGAGAAGTTCGCGCCGCCAACGCTCGAGACGATCGTACCGCGTGTACGCAGCGACGCACTCGACAGCGATGCCGACAACGACAGGAACCGCTTGTCGGCTCGGGAGTTGCGGCGGGGCGACGTCTTCACGACCACGGGGCGTGCCATGATCGGGATGAGGATTGAATCGAATAGTAGTCGGGGACCGGTGGTGTGTGGAAGCCGGTAGGATGGAGAATGAATGAGGACGAGTGGGACGAGGAGGAGCGTGGCGAGCGTCTCATTGGTACTGAGCTGTTACGCGGTCCACGCAGATGCTCCTTGTCCTCGTCGGTGGCGTGGGCTTCGTCATGCGGCCAGAAAGACACATGATCGTACGACCCAGATGCACCGACGTGCCTCCAGCTGGCTTGGACGGAACAATTGCGTCTATGCCTGTGTACGAGGGAGGGTCCCGCTATCGACCGTACCAATTAGATCGCACGTACTGTCAGTGGCTACCGTATGGATGCGCCGGCCCAACAAAGACCACGCGTGCGTGGCCGCCACTGTCCCCCTCAACCAGTTCTTGAAGTCGGCAGCAGTCACGCCGACAGCGCACTGAAACGGCCGCTGACGCCAGTCACTAGTCTCTACGACTTTATCTACGCTGCCTTTAGTTCGATGGGGCCACAAGCTCAGCACTGACGCTGAACGTCTGCTACGCTCTATCCGATAGTTTGTGAGCAGCTTCGTCCTCACTTGCGACGACCGCTGACCTCAGCAGTGGGAACAGCAGCGCATCGTGCATTGACTGTGAACCGAATAGGCTTAACGTTACAGCAACGTTTTTGCGGCAAAAACCTCCATTGTCTAATAGGGCTAGGTGCAAATATCATGCATGAGGAGGGTCGATGTGCAACACAAACCACTCCAGCAACAAAATGTATTGTGGAAATTATTCAGAATGGCCAAATGAATAGCAGAATCCCAGATATAAAGAGCTTGCAAACAAACAAGCACCCTTATTTAGATTAGATATCAGAGCCCAACCCCTTATAACTTTAACAATGTCACTCTAGTAGGT
>JAADXQ010000145.1:0-26054 GCA_023337915.1 Pythium angustatum | reverse complement strand
TGGGCCATGTCAGTGTGCATAATGCCGTGTGCTGTACCAGTGAAGTGAGCTCGCGTGTGCATCGGGCATCCTCATCGACCTCACTTGGCGAGTTGCCTGGTACTGAAGTAGATCATTGATTTTTGAAGTCGTTAAAATTTTCAGTCCCAATGGCGCAGCGTAGATATGGGTGGTATGGTGTGGTGTCGCAGTGGCGATTCCAAAATTGCCGTTGTTGGGATCAAAGCATCGCAACTTTGGGCTTCTTTGTCCAAATACCCAAGGATTCCATTTCACTGAAAAACCCAAAAAGAAAAAAGCTGTTGGTAATGCAATTTGGGTGTTTCTTACGAAACTGTTTTATACATTTTCGTGACATCGCTGAGCGTTGGCTCTTAGCTTGCGCTAAGAGAACAACCAGATCGAGCCGCAGCGTCGCAGACGAAGGCAGTCAAGTCGCGACCGCGAAGTTTACCGTTGGCGATCCGTAGCTTACGGCGAAGGTTACGACCATGGACGCGTTTGCGTACCCCGAGTACTACGATTTCCCGCCGTTTTTCACGTAAGTTTCTCGCATCCCGTATACTACGTGTAATTTACCACGGCAACTTCGTGTCGGACGGCACGACCATGGCGCACCGCTAATGAATATGGACGCGCACGTAGCCTCCAGCCCGTGCGCGCGACGCGCGAGAAGCAGCTCGTGCTCTGGAAGCAGCTGATCCTCGAGTTCCACCGCACGCAGGGGCAGCCCGTGCTACAGCCGTTCGCGTCGCCGCTCTTTGAAAACACCAAGATCTCCCGTACGTTCCATTGGATTCGGACGCACATCGTGGACTTGTTGGGCTGACGATTCTTGCCCTGTAGGGAAGATGGCGTCCGACGGTCGTGTGGCCGTGGTCGAATACTTGATCCGCTGCGGCAACGGCGCGTGGGAGGACGAGACCAAGACGCGCTGCCGCATCATGTGGAAGAAACCGTCGGAATGGGCCGCCGAAATCTACGATTTTGTGCGCAGAAAGCTGCTGCTTTGGGTTGTGGAAGCCGCCTCTCGCTGACCGAATCGATGTCCATGTAGGCCAAGGACCGCGGTATGATCGGCAATGTCTTTACGGTCTACGAGCTATACGCCGGCGAAGAAACGCTCGGCTCTGGTACGATCGCATCGATACGTTCTGGATGGATGGGCAGCGTCTCTAACAATTGGCACTGGTGCTGGTATCATAGCGATTCACGGTATGGAGCCGTGGCTGCTGCGCGAGGCGCTCAAGGTCCTCGAGGGCGAAGGGAAAGCCGCGATGATTGACGGCGAGACCCTCGAAGAAGACGGCGTCAAGTTCCTGGCGGCCGAGTGAGCGCCGCATGGGACGGTTAATGTTAAATTTTGAGACGCGTTGGCCGAGTGATTGCGTCACCGTGTCGCGTAACGGGGCTGTGCCTTCTTGGGTTCTTAGGTTCCGGTCGTGGCCGTGTCGCGTGCCCGTCGTGTCGCTCGCGAACCGCTTCAACCGCCAGGTCACCTCGGGGCTTCCTCTCTCCAGAGCAGGCAGACAGATCGAAACGCAAGCACGAGAACAAAGGACTCTGCACGCAACATGCCCGGCTCCAAGACTGTCGCCAAGCCTGTGCTCATGGAAGAACCCGGCGCGATCGCGTCGCCGTCACTCGATGGCGCAGAGCTCCACATTGGCCTCGTGTACACGCGCCACTGCAAGGAGATTGTCGACGCGTTGGCCATGGCCTGTCGCGGCGAGCTGTTGCTCAAGGGCGTGACGCGCGCCAACATCCACGAGCTCGAAGTCATGAAGCCGTACGACATTCCGTACGCGATGAAGCGCATGCTGCAGAGTGCACCGGTCCAGCCCGACGCAGTCGTGTGCATTGGGTGCCTCGCGCGTGGCGAGTCGCTCGCGTTTGATTTTGTTGCCGAAGCGGTCACGCGCGCCTGTATGAAGATTGGCATGAAGACCAAGACGCCCGTGATCAACGGCGTGCTCACGTGCACGGACCATCAGCAAGCTCGTCAGTGCGCCGGCTTGTCGGAGCCGGGTAGCAAGACGCGGGCGTGCAACTTTGGCGTCGAGTGGGCGCAGTCGGCGATTGACATGGGCCACATGAACCGCAAAGTGACGCAGACGATGCTGCAGCTTTGCGAGTGCACGTGCCACAGCAAGAGCCACGGCCATGCCACGGAAAAGAAGGGCCATGAGGTGAAGCAGTGCGAGCACGGTGGCAAGATTTCCGAGTCATTGACGAGCGAAGGCTACCCCAAGGCCCAGTGTGGTTCGTGCGGCCACAAGGACGACGATGAAGAAGGCCAGAAGAAGGAGAAGCAAACGCAGGCGGGCGCTGCGCCGAGCGTGGCGACCCACGAAGGCCACCACTCGGGCCGCGTGGGCTATCTCACGGGCCACCACGTCAAGTAAGGACACTGCAAGCACTAGCCAGGTAGGCGCTGGGATCTGTCGGCGTAGGGGATCGCTTTGCTTCATTCGTGTCGTCACCGCTTTCTAATTTTCGAATCATTTTTTGCCTCGTTTGAGTCGTTCCAGTATGCTTGACGTTGAAGTTGGTTTGGCTCCGGTCGCATCAAGCTTTCGCATGGTCTCAGCTCCTCGCCTCGTCGCTAGAAGCTTCTTCAAGTTGCTAGCTTCCCAACGGTTGTATCATCGTCGCGCCGTTGCACCTGCGACAGTCCTCCTCGTTCTGCGTCGCGTCTCCGTTCGCCGTCGGAACAACCATCCGCTGGCAATTCGCATTCCGCCTTCTTCCACCATGGCGTCCACTTCATCGACCGAACACGCGTCGCCGCCCAAGCCTGTGCTTGTGGAAGCACCGGGACCACACACCACCGGTCGTCAGCTCGACGGCACGGGGCTGGCAATCGCGATCATTTCGACACGCTGGTACGACAAGGAAGTCATCCACCCGCTCGTGCAGGCCTGCAAGGATGAGCTCCTGAGCAAGGGCGTGGCACGCGACGCCATCACGTGCCTCCAAGTCCCAGGCGCGTACGAGATGCCGTTTGCCGCGTCACGCATGATCCACGCCAAGAAGCAGCAGCTCGATGCCGTGATTTGCATTGGCTGCATGGTCAAGGGCGCGACCATGGCCTACGAGTTTGTCAGCGAAGCCACGACCATGGGGCTCATGAAGCTCAATGTCAAGACGGACACGCCCGTGGTGTGCGGGTTGCTGACGTGCCACAGCCTCGACGAAGCCAAGCAGTGCGCCCAGTCGATGGGCGCGTGCGTCGTTGGAAGTCAGGACGATTCGTCAAGCAAGCCACCGGCGAAACGCTGCAACCACGGTGTCTCGTGGGCGCAAGAAGCGATGGAGCTCGCGCAGCTGAAGCGCGCGACGGCGCAGTTGATGGCCAAGAAGTGTGCGTGTGTGTGCCACTGCAAGGACGCCAACTGTACGTGTGCGTGTCACTGCAAGCAGTGCAAGTGCCACACGTGTACGTGTCCGGAAGGCAAATGCGCGTGCTCGAGCTGCTTTGGTCACCAAGAGCAGAGCGAGACGACGACGACCAAGAGCGAGTTGATGGCACGTTTTGACGAGGTGCTGTGTGGCACCACAGGCACGAGCAGTGCCGCTCGAGGCAGTAGCTGCACGGACTGTGGCAAAGCTGGCAACGCGTGCAAGTGCGAGGACTGCAAGTGTGTGAGCTGCTCGACGACGAAGCGCGCGAAGCCGTCGACGGAGAAATCGACGGGGACCTGTGGTGGCTGCAAGCAATCCGACTGTGGGGACTGCGGACGTGGCATGGCACGTGAAGAAAGCACGGGCGACCACGGCTACCACGGTCGCAGCTCGGCGCCGCTCAAGGGTGAGCCCAATTCAGAGACGCTGCCGTGAGTCGGGATGGTCCCATTGGACGCGGACGGATTAGCCCAGTAAGTAGGTCACGTGTGTAGTGTGTGCAGGTGGACCGCTGCTGTATGGCGGATGGTCGACGCGTCTAATGGACATGCATATGTTAGCGACAACTTGAATGCTTGTTGGCTCTGCAATACTGGTTTCGTTCGCTTGGATCAGGAGGGGATCATTGGACTTGGACGTGGAGACTAAGACATCCTGGAACCAGTCACAGGGGCAAGAAGCAGCAACGAACAGGACTCGTGGAATGGATCCACTCCACCGTGGAGTCCACGTGGCCTGTCGAGTGTCGGTCTTTTAAATCTAGTTCAGTGTCGACCGTCACGCGAGTCTATCAAAGACGTGTTGCCCCATCCTGAGCAGGGTCATACTCTCGTTTTGTATCCATGTTCACGCTCCGCAAATAGGCGCCTGTCGATGAACTGCTGCACATGACTTCAAGCATTTTCGACGTCGAGAAGCTTGAGGTCCAAAGCCTTGAAGGGCGGACCATCCTACCTCGCTCACTTCATTCAGTACATTTGGATTGGTCGTACAGTACTGTACGTACCGAATCAAGCGAGCGATGGATCACGCCAAGCGCTCGGTCACCGGGCCGGTGGGTCCATCGAATCTGTCAACAACAGTCGCCAGCCGTGCGATGATGAAGGAGGTACCGTACGTGCCAGCGACATCCAGCTGATGCGCCAGTCACATGCGCGCTTCTGGCACCGAGAGAAACAGTCGATCGATCGTGGATGGCGTCTCCGGATTTTATCCAGAATGTGTGCCTGGGATCCAGAGTTCCGGACGACCTCGATCGCATTCCTGGTCCAGGATCGCTGTCCAGACGGAATCTCCAACTGTACTGTATCGACTGGAACAAATTCAGAGCGGCTCGGCCAGTCCATGCCACTGCAGAAATTATCCACAAGTTCAGCGCGCTCTCTTTCGTTCCGCCGAGTCGAAACGCTGTCGCTTATGACAGGAGGATACCCTCGTTACCCAATCAGTCGCAGCTGCGCCTCGTCTCCCATCACACCACGATTGTTCGGTGGAGCTCACCCACGACACTTTACATACCCTAAATCAGTTTATCTGCTCTCTTTTTCTCGCTTTGTTGGACTCATCCACTGTTTTAAGACGTACTAACTGGCTCTGCGCCGACTCTTTCACGGGTCCAAATGGTGGCCCGATCATAGCGGTGGGGATGGGGCATCGTCACGTTGCGCCGGCCTAGTGCTTGGCTGTCTTTCCCGTCTTTCCTCTCACACCATCGCTCTCATTCCCCCACTCGACGCCTCGCGACGAAGAGTACATACTCCTCCATCTCTATCCTCCTCCCTCCCTCAGTATGTCGACTGTCCGCCTCCTCGCTCTTGCGCTCGCGGCCGTCGCAGCGTCCTCGGCGGCTGCCGCGTCCACGGCGTCGTGCGACCTCGCGACGCTCGTGCCGCTGCTCGTTGACGAGCGCAACGACGCGTGTTTCGCGGCCTCGGGCATTGCGTTTCCGCCGCCTCCAAGCGCCGCGCCGACCGCCGAGCAGTGGCCGCTCACGTGCGCTGTCGAGGCCTGCCTCTCGTTCTACAGCGACCTCCTGGATGCGACACCCACGGACTGCGCAATCGGTGTCTACGCCGCCCACGCCGACCTCGTGAACCAGCACCGTGTGGCGTGTGGCTTCCCGCTCTTGGACGACGTCGCGTCGCAGTCGTCTGCCGCCAGTGCCAGTTCGGGCTCGCTCGACCACGACGCCGTGCGCACGGAAGATCTGCTGACGCCCGAGCCGACGACACCTGAGCCGACCACAGCGGCGCCCAAGCGCAACACGACGGTGGTGGTCGAAGCACTGACCAACGCGGCGCCGTCGCTGCTGGCGTCGTCCTCGCTCGCGGTCGCGGTGTCGATCATCGCGTCGACCATTGCGACCTTGGCGCTCTAAAGGACCGGCTTCGTTTCCAGGAGGAACCGCACGCCATCGCTCGGTCTCTAACGAAGCGTCGTGTGTGTCGTCGTCGGAAGCAGAGACCAACACGATCGCTCTTCTGTATCTAAAATGGAACATGTCAATTGTGTCGTGCGTTATTACTACGGTACCAATCCCCAGTTGACGGCACGTGGCCTTATTGTGATGACGACGTTGTCGATGTCTTAGACCACTTCGAGCAGCAAGGCGACGCCTGCGAGGACCCACTTGGCCGGTGCGTGCTTGGTCCGGAGCTGCGCACTAAACACCAATGTCGGACCGCGCTGCTGCGTACGGTAGACCGGACACTCGTAGACGCCGCTCGCGGCGGCCGTGTCTTTACGTGCCGCGAGCACGGCGCGTACATTGAGGACGGGCATTGTCACGTACATTTCCTTGGGCTGGCTCGTGTCCAGCATACCGTTGCCCAGATCCCACCGCGCGCCTTCGAGCGAGAGGCCGTGAATGTACTGTCCGTCGCGCGACGGGGCGTCAATGGCTTCGAGGTTCCGCTTCGTAATGTCGGTGAGGAGCGTGAGCTTGTCGAGCTCCAAGCTGTTCTTGCGCGCCGAGGTCTGTAGCACGGCCGTGAGGAAGCTTTGCGGGTTAAAGAGTCCCGGGAACCAGAGCACGGTGGGGAGCTCTGGGGCCTGCTGGCTCCACTCCTGGAGCTGCGCAATGCGCTGCTGGAGGTTCGCGAGCCACGGTGCAAGCGAGCGGCGCGACGGGTAGGCCACGCGCTCCCACTCGAGCGGAATGCGTTCATAGTAGAGACACTCTTGCAGCGTTTCCATGGCCGCGGTCAACGTGACTTCGCCGCGGAAGCCCATCTCGAGCTCTACAAGTGACTTGGTCATGCAGTCCAGCAACAAGTTCACGCGCTCGCACTCTTGTAGCAGCACGTTCTGGAACGGATCCATCTCTTCCAGCGCCGCTGCAGTTGCCAGCGCGCGCGAGGCACCAGCTGCAGCCGACGATGAGGCGCCACTGCTCATATCTACCGACTTGAAGAACAAATCGTGAATGTCAAAGCGGAAGTCGCGGTAGTTCTCGAGAATGTCCTGTAGCACGCCCTCGGCGACCATCTGCACCGAGTCAGCGCTCTCCTTGCCCTCTAGACCACGTCCACCACCGTGGTCGCTGCCGCTACTGTCACCACTCGCCTCGTCGTCCTTCTTGGTCAGCAGCAAGATGGTCTGCATGAGCCGGTCGCCGTGGGACGTCCGGAACGCCACTTCTGCGTTCGCATGTAGCCCAAACGCCGTTGGCGAATCGCTGGTGAGTGATGCCTCGATGTGGTCGAGCATCTTCTCGTAGCCCGCCGAGAGCTTGGGCGCCAAGAAATCCAAACGACGACCGGCAAGAGTACCACCACTGCCACCACCGCTACTGACAGCGTCGCCTCCGTCGCCGCCCCCACCTGTGTCCCCGTCATCACCACCGCCGGCGTGCTTGCCTCCCCCTCGCGCCTCATCAGCGTACGGCACCATCGACAATTCATCCAGTAGCTCGTCACGCAAGAAGACATTCAAGTACGTGATCGCCACCAGCCGGTCCCGCTCGTTGACAATGTGGCCGCCGTACATGATCTCGCCAAAGAGATACCGCAGGTCCGCCCACGGCACACGCGCAGGCGCGTTCACTTCCATGTAATTGCGCAGCACGGTGCTGCTCGCAATGAGATCACTCGCGGCGAACGGGTACGTCATGTTGAATCCCTGCGGGCCAAACTTCTTGCGCTCCAGCATAAGCGAGTGGAAGTAGCACATGGCAAACAAAATGATCCGTGTCCGCGGCTCCAGATCATCCACCTCTTGCTTGGCAAAGCACGAAAAGGCACGCTTGACATTGGCTTTGAGACCACTCGGGGGCTCGTTCGTGAGCTTGATCGAACGCTCCAAGACACCAATCGGGATGCTGGTCGACGGGTCACTGGTGATGAATAAACGGAAGTTGGGGTGCAAGCTGCCCGTGTTTGCGACGATCGACGAACGCGTTCGCGGTTTGCCACCGTCGGGATTCGCATTCGAGACGTTCGTCGTCAACGACGCAAACGACGCAGTCTTGCTGGCCTTTGCGAGCTGTTCGAGCCACTTGTCGAGTTCCAACATCCATTTCGGCATGAGATGCACGTTGTTGAGAATGATCCAGTGTCCGTTCTCAGTCGAGAGCTGTAGCTTCTGCATCGCGATTCCCTCCTGGCCTTGTCCGAGGGCAATGTTGTGGTAGTCAACACCCTTGATCCGTTCGAATTCCTGCACCGCGAGCTTGTCAAGGTCGGCAACGACGTCAGTTCCCGGTGACAGAATGAAGAACATTGGCGTGGATGGTGTGCTTTCCTGGAAAGCGCTTTGCAAGACAGCGTAGCTATTGAGCTTCGAGTCGCACGAAAGGTACTGGTGCCCGTTGGGAAGTGTTGCACCGACGAAGGAGCTGATGGCGTGAGTTAATCGATCTGGTCTCATGCAGCGGATAACCAGAAGCTTCAAGAATGGCGCCGTTTTATCCAAATCACGCCAATCCAATGGCAGCTTCTCGATCTCTGGGCAAGGTGAATTATACCACTCTTTGAAGCGTGCTTCAGACTCTTCGAGATCAGCCACGAACCTCTCAAAGGGTTCAAGCGTGATGAGAGCCTGCAGCGACTGCCACTGGGTCTCACTCAGCCACGCGATGGTATTTTCCGGCCCAATGGCCTTTGGCCCTTGCAGCAGAAACCTCGCAAACTCTTCCGAATACCCACTCGCCGAGCCAATTACACCGCGACGCAGCAAGAGCAGCAATACTTGCGTCAAGAAAATCAGCTTGTGCTCTTCGAAAAGCCCGCGCGACACCATGGCATACAGCGTCCATCGTAACGCTTCCTTTAGAAGAGGGACTCGCTCAAAAGCTGCCGAATATGATGCCGACGAAAGAAACCCTCCAGCCCCAGCATTCGGGTCGCCACTGCTCGGCTGTTCTCCGTCAGCATCGGTACGCGGTACTTTCGCCATGGCGACGAAGAAGAATGTCATAAATGACTCGAGGGAGTAGCGGTACATGTGGTTCACCTTGCAAAGCTGGTTCATCAGGAAGTACAGCATGCTGGCTTCGCTAGCGACAGGGCGGTAGACTTCACGCGCAAGATTGATTTCTTTCTCGGCCTCTTTACCTTGAATCAATGCCAGGGCAACTTCGTCTGCAGTTTGCTTCGTCTTCTCTAGACCTTCGATGAGCGGTACATCCGACAAAATATCATCCGGTGCGTTGGAAAGTCTCTCGAGAAGTTGATTTTCGAGCTGCAGCAATTGAATTTGGTACCCATTGAACTCTTGCTGGAGTCGCTGCTTGTGCTTCTCTAGCGCAGGCTGCTCCAGGTTGACAACACTAGCAAGCACCTGATCTTCTAGGCCCTTCTCGGTCACACTGAAATCAATGAGAGTGCAGTACGCTAGAATCTCCGGTCGGTAATGCGGATTGGGAAGCTTGGTATGAAGGTACAATCGAAAGCGCGGGTCAAACTCGATCTCTTCGGCAGCAAAGTACAAGAACCAGTTACGGCCTTTTCGGTAGATCTGCCGCATGAGAACTGGTTCCAACGTCGCATCGAGGGTCTCGCCTAGGTTCTCTAGAATGACGTTTTGTCCGGCGGAGATCGCACCCTTGAGCGTCTTGGTCCAGCCTTTCTGTGACGTATGAAGAATGATCAGCGGCGACAGCGCTTGTGCCGAATCATTGACCAACATCTCCGATTTCACCGAGTTGGTCTTCTCCAGCATTGCTGCCTTTGCTAGAGCTGCGTCCACCTGTCCACTCTTTCGTTTCCCACCAAGACACGGTCGTTTAGGTGCACTGGATGTCTGCTGATGCGAAGCTTTGCTCGAGCCGTCCAGTCCATCTGTTACTGGTAGGGGGTTTGGCGAGCTCTTGTTCGAGGATGCAGCTTGCCGCGGCAGTGCCGTCGTCGCTGCGCCGCTACGTTCGCTATTAGCCCGTTCGAGCGGTTGGAAGTCTCGTGCTCTCAACCACATTAGGCCTTGAAGCTGAGGGTCTACCAGCAGTGGCCATCGCTCACAAGATGTGATGATACAGCCATTCTCAATGGAGATGCGATCTGCTGGGAGTCCTTCATTCATCCACTGCGCAACGGCGCTGCCATCAGACAACATGTTGACGGGGTCGATGCCACTAAGCGAGCTTGGATCACCACTTTCTAAACCATCGCCATCGACGTCACTGCTGTCGACACGGCTCAGTGATGACCCCTGACGCATGAGATGTTGCCGTTCTCCAACGTTAGATCCACCTCCGTCCATAGCATCACCACCTCGCTCTTCGTCGATACCATGACCCTCAATGCTCATCGTGATCGGGATCTCTCGTGTCACAATGTCTGGAAGCCAGGAATATCTCCACAGCTGAGCTCTGAAGCGTGCATTGAACGGTCCAACGTAGCTCACAAAGCCGGCAGCCAATAGCGTGTCGCCAATCAGTGCTGTCTCACCAGCCTTGAGTACATCAATTTCGCGACTCCAACGTTCATTCTCGGACGCAAGGCCGTTAACCAACCGCTCAGCGAGCGACAGTCTCTCTTGGCAAGAATGTGCCTCGGCTTCAACCTTCGCCTTTTCGTTCGTAGCCTCACGAAACGATCCTTGAAGTGCACTCAATTGCGCCTCAACCTCGGCGACAAGCTTTTGGACTGTATCAAGCTCTGCATCAGCATCCGCCTTCGCCTTCCTTGCTTGCTCAAGAGTGTCCATCAGTGGCTTCACTCGGACGTACACGCGGTGGTAAGCAACAATGTTGAGCACCCAGACGCAGAGGTTAGCCGCCGCGACCGACTTCGCCTTCATCTTATCGAAAGTGAAGTTCGGGTCTTCGAGAATCGGCTCAACGCGAACAATGATCTCTGCCGGGATGTTTTCTTTGTCAAACTGCTCAAGCTGTAGCTTGAAGACGTCGACTTTTGCCATCATTTTCTTCGCGTTATCCCAAGTAAAATTGGACTTCTCGTTCTTGAGCATCATCAGAACAGCTGCAGTCACCTTGTCCACTCCGGGTGGAGGCTTTCCCATAGACTTCAGTTCAGTCAATGATGCTTTGTTGAGGCAGTTTACAGCCTCTTGCGCAGCCTCTAACGCTGGCTTCGCAATCGTGAGCTCACCAGACGCTTGAATTTCAATGCTAGCAGCGATTTCTGCAGCTTTAGCAGCTTTGGCACGCTCGTCATCTGCTCGCTTTTGTTTGATCTCTGCGTCTCCACGTTGCTTTCCCATTTGCTCCAGCAGAGCGTCTGTTGCTTTCTTTCTTTCGTCAACTTTCTTGAGGGTTTTCTTCAGCTCACTCTGCAGTTCTGCCACGTCTTGCGCAGTTTTCTTCAGAGTCGCCAAGCCAACGTCGAGTCGCTTGATCTTCAGACGTTGCGCATGGCGCTTAGAATCCAGCAACGACTTGTAGAATTTGATAAGTTCCAGAAAGCTGGTTGGTGTGACGTAGTTGTAGCGGCCGAATTGCTTTTCATACGCAACGCTCGCACTGGTTACTGAGAGGTGCATCTCAGCCATGTGGTGGCACACGTTCTCTTGAATCGCTGAAGTCGAGAGTTCGACATCCTTGAGAAACTGCATAGAAACATCGACCAGGGCTTCTCGTGGCCACGGATAGAACCAGTCCATCGTGCAAGTTCCGCTCACTAGTGCGGGAAATTGGCGGCATCGAATGCGTAGATCATTCCCGACTGGGGAGCATGCTAATAGCAAGTGAAGGTTGTTTCGCACACGATCATAGAAAAAAGTCTGCAAGTGTTCCTTCGTGTCGGGAATGCCACGCGCCTTCGCTTCGATACGCAAGCTCGAAAGCATCGCATCCATTTCCTCCGGAGAAAACAAGTCGGGGATTTCGCACGTCGTCATCATATCGTTGATGTAGATCATGAACTTTTCATCGACGTTTAAGTGCGAGTCGGTCAACATGAGCACGAGTGGCTTGGCTGGCCGCACTGCAGCTTTGCGATACACATCCTTGAGATCTTCTTTCAGTTCAGCCACACCATAACTTGGCGTGGCGCTAAGAGACAAAGAGTGGATCGTGCAGCCACAGATGAAAGCTGACAGCTTGGATAGGGACTGCTTACCGGAGCCTCCCACCCCGATCAACAGTCCATGTCCACGCGGGTGGAGCAAAATTCGAACAATACGGGTAATATGCTCGAGCGCTTGATCAAATAGGACGAGGTGCATGACTGGATGAGCCTCGTTATACGCTTTCAGCTTCTGCTCGATAGCGCTAGTGAGCTGAGCTTTGTCTGCGACTGGGACGAAGCTGATCACAGGGAGGCCACTCGAGGTTTCGTCCTCTAAGGCACTTGCTGGAGTAGAGGCCAAGGACGAGGCGCCGCTACCAACGAAACTTGTGCACACGAGTGGCGTAGCAAAGAGTTCGCCCGGATCGTCTTCTAGATGCTTCTTCGCCTGTTCAAGCGCCATCTCCGTAAAACGTTGAACTTCGCTAGCACTAGCCATTCGATCGCTAAAAACTCGGTACGACTCATGAAGCCATAGCCGGGCAAGCTTGATGGTACTGGTCATGTAGACTTCCGGTCGTGCAAGCGCCAAACCTTGAAATAATGAACTGAGTTCACGCAGACTGAAGATATAGTGAAACTTCGTCGCAGTCGGGAGGAAGTTCGAGCGGACATCCGTATACAGATCGATGGATGCAGCGACAAGTGATGGACCAAGCTTCTTCAGTTTGTCTGAAAAGTTTTGAAGATGCTGGGTCAGAAGTGTCGAGTAAATTGACGTGAGATCGCTCTTTCCAGGCATGTGGACAGCGAACGTCGCAAAGTGACGCTGAAGTCTAGGATTGATTGTGAAGGAGCCGGTCTTGTGGTTCATGCTCGCGACGAGCTGGACATCGTGGATAGCCTTCTTCAAAGTTAAATCTTGGCGGTCATACCACGACCCGTAGTCTGTGTACTGGCGAAGCAAGGCAATCGGGGTCTGGGTTCCGTATTGCTCCACAAACGGCATGTTCAGATCATCAAGGAAGTAGACAAGTTTACGATTCTGAAGTGGTCCGTAGACTCGCCCGGATCGTTTCTCGATGAACTTCTCAAGACGATATTGCAGCAGCTTTGCATCCATGAAATAATGCATGACGACATGCGCGTGATTGACTTCATCGCTGTCGAGGTTGCGTAGATGCTCACTGATGAGCGCTGTCTTGCCAGTCCCAGATCCACCAACAAGTAGAACCGGACACGAGCGCGCAATGAGCAAGTCGAGAAGCGAGTGCAAGCGCGTCGATTCAACGGTTGGAACCATCAGCTGATTAAAAGGCACATCGCTTAATGCACCACCACTCGCGAATGCTGGTACACGGTCACTCCACGGAACGAATTCGTTCCTCGATACGTCGTAACACACGTCGAACACATTCATATTGTGCAGTGGTACACCTGTTGACGAGCTGGGTGCTGAGCTGGTCCCCCCAGGTCCGGAACCGCTGCTTGTTGCGTCGGAGTTCTTGAACTTGGCAAGTGACTTAAAGTTCGTAGAGAAGAGCTTCCTTTGATCGACAGCTCCACTGCTGCTCCCACCACCAGCGCCTGTCGCGTTCGATTTCTCGCTGTCTAGGGCACCTCCAAACGCCCACATAGCACAATAAACGAAGACATTTTCGAGGACGTCTGGTGTTTTGTCTTGCTCGTTCAGTTGACCGATCATCCCGTCGAGGAGCTGACAAAGGGTGGAGACGTGCGCGATGGCAGGCAATGGAACAATAGATGCCAGCTTGTGCTCCTTCATCATATTGAAGAAGCTGTCTGTGTACTTGCGAAAAAGTGACGCCAGGATCGACTTTTCATCTTCCTTGCTGGGACGTCTTGCGTTCCACGATTCTGCAAACGGTAGCCAGCCAATGTCCCCTTCACTGACATATATAATACCAGCGCGAGACACAGTGGCAGGTGTCGCGTTCTGCAGCGAGTGCACTTCAAACACCATGCGCATCGCCTTCGTGAGCGGAATGCGCTCATTTGAAACGAGTGTGAGCATCTTGTTGTCGTCCATTACCGTGTTCATGGACTCGATCCAGACTGCATCAATGTCTCCATCGAGAACAATCCACTTGTACTTCTGTGAATCATTGAAAGGCGCGATATCTTTTGCCATGTTGCGCATGATGCTAGACAGAACGCCATCCTTCCAGTCATTTTCGAGCGTCATATACCCGTACAGCTCGTCCGCACTAATCGCCTTCGGATTCACGCTTTCAAAAACCGTCGACGGCTTTGAGAAACCATGATTATGACACGCGGCGAGGCTGGACCAAATTGTGGACTTGCCGCATCCTGCCGGACCAATGAGCATGACGCTGTGTCTCACTCGAAGCACATCTTCATACTCGAGAATTTTCTTGATAAAACCATCTTCAGGCTGCAGTTTTTGAGCAGCGCAGACGGCCACGCACGACTCTCGAAGAGACTCGTTCGTCATGGGTGGAAGGGTCTGGGCGGGGAACAAGTCGTTCAGAAGTCCGAGGAAGACCGGGTAGTCGGCTGGCAGCAGCCGAGGAGTGTTGAAGTCGCGAAGCACCTGCATGAGCACACTTTCTTCGATTGCGTTGGTGCCACCAGCACATCGAAGAAGCGATCCAGCCACCAGAAGTACCGACTTGACAGCGCGAAGACCCCAATCATAATGTTTCTGCTTCGATAGTAACTCACTGCTGAGCTCGTACAACGTCACGAACTTAACAGATAGCAATCGTGCCTTTAGAAAGCCTTCAGCCATGAGCATGTTCTCGCAGATTGGCTGTAAGTCCGGCTTGATCATTGCACAGGATCGGAACAATGCCTTCAGGTTTTCTGGGAGTTCAGCGCGACCAGCGTATCCCGGGTTCATCGTAATGAACAACCCAACCGTTGGAGTTAAGGATATCGTTTTGCCGAAGAAGTCACAGGAGCCAATGATAGGAAGTGACGACTGCCCGTGCACTTGAGCCTGCAGCACCCCAGTTGTCGAAGATGCACTGCCTCCAGCAGACTCCGTCGAATTAGCTTCACTACTTCCTCCTCCACTGCACGCTGAGACGACACGGTGCATGGTCATAGCCAACGGGAGCAACGCGTCTAGGATCGTCTTCACTTGAGTGGCCACGACCGACAGGACCTCAACCGATATGCGATTAAACTCGTCGAAACAACCCCACGCACCAGTCTGAGCGAGACCTTTGAACACGTCGGCCATCGTCTTGTAGTTCATCTGGTCGCTACAGTTAAAGACGTAGCACTGCACGCCCATTCCGCGCGCTAGATCTTTCGTCGTCTCAGTTTTGCCCGTCCCCGCAGGGCCAGCAGGAGCACCGCCAAGGCACAATCGGAGAGCAGTCGTCAATGTGACGTAGCAACGATCGGTGAGCGGAGTGATGACTAGCCGACCGCAGTTGCCGGTGTACTCATAGCTATAGAACGAACGGAAGTCGCAAATCTTGATCACAACGTCTGTTTTCTTCCTTGCGCCGTCCACTTGCGCAGTGGCAGTCGCAGCGTTGCTTCCTGGGACATAGTACCGCAGTTGTGACTGCCAGGGGAAGTCCAAAGCACTGCTGACTTTCTTCGCGATCAATGATTGCACTACGTCTCGGGCATGCACGTCGATTGTGATCAAAGTGATAATCTTTGCACGGTCAAGCGGGGATAGCGAGCTGCTCTGTACCAGCTTGATTAGTTCCTCGAGTCTCACCGTCGACACGTCGACGTATTTCTTCAACGCGTCTTCAGTTCCGTTTTCTAGCTCCTCCAGTGCCGCTTCGACTTCCTCAGTCCAGACGATCTGACTGGCCAGTAACGACACTTGGGCGGCATAGTCAAATACCCATGAATGCCGTGCTTGTTCAACGCCCCATAAAGCACTGGCTTCTAAAGCGATCGAGAGTGAACCACGGAGCGTATCTTGCATCACGCGAACAAGATCGTTGAACCAGTTTTCAACAGCCCCATGAATCAAGTGAGAGTCAGGAAATCGCACCACCTCGCCTTCTTTCGATATCATCGCCATCGCAAGAAACCGCTGTTCCGCTGACTGCGTTGATGCACTGCTGGTTCTTCGTTTGGATGTGTCAGAAGCAAGGGTTGTCGGCGCGGCAGCGTCGAAATCGAAATGTTCAATGCCGTCGAAGCAATTTCCGAAGTGAGGCTGAAGTTTGGGTGGCGAGTTTCCGTTCGAGAGAATCTCAAGAAGCGATGCGTTCGAGACGAAGTAAAACCGCGGAAAGACATCCTTCTTGCCATCGAGGTACTGATTCAAAGCTTTCTGGCAAACTTCCAGCTCTCCGTGAAGTTCCTTCAACACTTGTTCTCGACCTTCGCGCTGGCAACAGGCGACCAGTACCTGAGGAAATATCACCGCGTCGTGCAAGAGTTCTCGGATCTCTTCGTCAACATGCTGAAAGCGTTTGAACTCTTGCGGTAACTGGCTCTGAATATCTCCGGCCGAGCTCATGAAGATGGACTCAAGAGAGCACCACTGTCGTTGAAGTGAGATCCACAGTTTGAGCACAACGTCGACGTTCCCGAGACGGAGTTGCCACTCAAACACTTTGTCTTTGAAGTATGCCACGAATTTTCCCATGGACGCCATCGTCTGCAGCTGCAGCTGGTGGTCTTCGAGGTACTCGATGATTGTGTTTGGAGATTTTAATATTCGGAGATCTGCGACGTCGCTCGGGGATGCGGGGCCATCGTCTTCATCGTCATCTTCATCACGTGACCGACTCGTGCTGGACGTTTTGGCAATGGCGCTGCCGCTTGAGTTGTTTGCAGACGCAGCAGACGACTTGTACGCCACGAATTCGAGGGAAAAACCGTTCCACGCGGCCTCGATTGCCCCGAGCTGCTGTTCGATCTTGAATTCACGACTCGCAACCTCCACGAGTTCGTTCACCTCGTTCACAAAGCGATGCAGCTCTAGACGCAAGACTTCTTCGAACTTCAGCTGCGATGAACCTGTGTGTGAGTGGCTCGATGGCTGTGCCGATCCTGATGCAGCTAGGTCAAAATGCTTTCTTGTCAGCACCATCAAATTTTTCCAGTGTCTCTCACGCATGACTGGCGACTTCAGGTTTTTCATGAGGGGTAATACAACGATCATTTGCTGCAGTTTCTGCTCCAGCATCTGATAAATCGGCCACTCCTTGACTCGATAAGCTGGAAACTGCTTCACCCGCGATCGCTCAAGTTCATCTGCTTGCTCCATGAGGACGTCTGTATCCAGGCTGTGCCATAGCATTCGTTGCCACTGGACATAAACACAATCTTGAAGGGAAATGAAATCCCACACCTGCTTCAAAAGTATCGTATCGCTCCGTAGCGAAGCGAGCACATCATTCTTGCTTGGCGCGAGCTCGAACATGTCTTCCAATTCCATCAGGCGAGTTGCTTCGTTCTCAACCCTCTGAAGCTTTGAATCGTATGCGTCCAGTTGCTCGTACGCCTCGTGAATGGGTATCGAATTTGAGAAAGGGGCCGCGCTGTGAAACTCAGCTCTTAGAACCTGAAGCTGGCGGTGGAAATCGCTGATTTCAGCGCGTATGCTCTCGACCATTTGACTTTGAAGCGGCTGGATAATCTCTTTCTTCTTGAATGTCTTGTTCACCATGTTCTCCCATCGCAATGGTGCTTGCTCGAGAAAGATGAGAACGTTCTCCTTGCCGACATAAGACATGTCCAATGCAATACCGTTTTGCTTGAGCACAGCCACAATATCCTTCAAAGGACCGAAATTCACGAGCAAGTCCTCGCGCATCATCCGACGCACGTCGCGAATGTGATGCATGCACGACATCAACGCACCTTTCTCGGAATGACTGCTGAGCTTCTGCTCCGTGTTGCCATCCACTTCTTGATCGAGACCAGTGTTGACGCGATTCATGAATTGATCCAGCCAGACAAGCTGGTTCACAGCGCGATCGTGAAGATACTGCGTGAACATGTAGATCCATTTCGTGACCCAGGTAGAAAGCGCCTGCTTGATCGGAAGCGAGTTCACGCGAACAAACCCAACGTCCTTCGCATGCTTCGACTCGGAAATCTCGTTCTGGAGCGCTAAGAAGAAGTGTATCTTCTCCTCAAACTTGTGAAGTTCGAGCAGCTGTGCCGGCATCGGGGGCAGCACTGTGGGGACAGCGGGTGCCACTGGGATACTGCTTCTCTTGGGCGCACCGCCACCCTTGCTCGCAGTTCCATTGATCGATGATACAGTTTGCACAGTGGGGTACTGATCTGAGTACTTGACTTGATGACTTGCTTCTCCTCCGACAGGATTATCAATGACCGGCATTTTCCACGCCGTGGCCAGAAACTCGATGAACATCTGGGGTAGGTCAGTCGTCCACAAATATTCATACTTGATCAGTTCTGTTCGGAAAGCAGCGGTAGCGACTTCGTTCTGGTCAAGGAATCTTGAAATGTCAGCGATGGTTTGCAAAACTTGAACATTCTCGCGCATTTCCTTCAAGTATGAGCCCTCGGAGCTGTCCAACCGCTTGAAGACTGTCGCACAATGCAAGATCGCCTCCACACGCTTCATGATGACGTCGCGTAATCCATTCTTTGTCGCATTCGTTGGTATTCCAGGAAAGTAAACAATCTCCTTTCCATACAAATCCAGCTCAACTTCCAAAAGCGCAGACAAGTCTTCCGTTTCGATCCGCTTAGGATCCAGCTGATCGCGTAGATGATTAAGACTCTTGAGGATCACTTTAGTGAGGCCGTCCTCAACCATTGCACTGACGTAATCGACATACACGCGCCAGTCTGGTGATCCTTGCGACACTCGCAAAGTCTTCAGAGAATCTTTCAGCAGTCGATGAATTTCGTTTCCTCCGTCTTTGATTGCGCTGTACTTTTGCAGACATAACACCTTCTGAAGTTCCTCAAATTCCGCAACACTGAGTGATTTTGCTTTGCGCTCGAACAAAAGAGGCGGTGCAATCCAGGACTCAAGAAGCTCAGTTACACGGGCTTGATGGGCTTTGAGCTGGCCCAATAACGCGTTGGCTTCGTTCACGTCAGTCATGCTCTCTTTCAAGAACACGTCAATACCGTGCGACTTCCAATTGAGTGACTTCACACCTTTTGACAACGCCTGATCCATCCGGTCAAGGTGGTTCTTCACTAGCGGACGCTCGACGGGCAAAAGCGTCGCGTAAACGTTGTTGTACATGTCCACAATCAGCTCCAGGTTCCCCGTTTGGCGCCGAAAAACTTCAGCCTTCTTATATATTGCGAGCGCATCTTCAGGAATCTCCAATCCAAGAAGTAGGAAGTACTTCACTTCACGCAGAAGTTGAACCAGCGCGGCATCAAAGTTCACGTATAGTAGGCCGGTTTGCTGGTAGACTGGTACGACGGCTTCTGCAACAGAAGGCTGCTGCTGGTTTGATGCTTGAGTAGCGGCTGGCGCATCTCCTCGTCGCAGGAGAGGCAGCTTGAGCTTCGCTTTTGAAGAAGTTTCAATGGATACCCCCCATTTCTTCACCATTTGCACTTCGTATTCCTGAAGCATCGCCATGACGTTGGTGTAAAGCTTTATAGCATCTTTCGAGTCCTCCCTCTCCAATACTAGGCGTGGCGAGATTTTCTTGAGCTTCTCCATCGGATACTTAATGCGCTCGGCCAGCCCACGGCACCACGTCACGGAACCAGCAAACAGGGGAAGGTTAGGAGGAATAGGCGGCTCCTCACGGTTCTCAACAAATATTTGCTGCACAGTGTGCAAATCGCTCGCGTAGCTGGCAATCAATGACGTGTACTTCCTCTCCAACTCGTTCTTGATGATTTGACGATCAAGCAAGTCTTCAAAGCAATCCAGACACTTGAACCTTCCGGAGATTGTCTTCGCGTCATCGAAAGCTTGATTGATCACACTTGCCAGGCGTCGCTCAAGTTCCTTGTTCTTGCTCCGAAAGTTGTAGAAGTCATCGTCAAAGTGCTTTGCGTCCAAATCCATCAGGTCATAATTGACAGACTTCATGGAGATCAAGGTGTCCTGGAAATCGGCGAAGATTTGATGGACGCTGGTCGTGAGTGTCTTGCCCTTCGTACCGCCAATCTCCATGGTGGCGAGTTTCTGGAACTGATAGATCGTCTGTGTCAGTTCCAGCACGTCGTGGCACCTCTCGAGAAAGGCATCGAGACGAATGAAGAGAGCATTGTTCTGGATGCGCCACGGATTGCCAGGAACTTCAGTCACTGATTTTGCCTTGTAGTCGAAGTACACAGACTTGAAGTGCGCACAGACTTGGAGGCAGCTCAAGAGCATGTCGTTTGCCTTCTCCAGTTCATCTGCGTCAATGAGCTCGAACAGCGTTTTCCCATTGAGGTACGCTGTTGCCTTCCGAATGATCTCGTTGCAGATTTGACGAATGAGAACGACAAGTCGGGTTGGAGTGTTATAGAATCGAGAGCACTTCCAGATAAGCAGGATCGAGTGGCAAATGGGGCGGAACAGGTCCTTGATCATCATGAAGTCTTGTTCCGCGATGAGCTGTACGAACCATTTGGCCATCGGTTGTAGGAAATGAATGTTATCGTTGGCTTCAGCACGAGCAAGAAACACTTCCTTGCATAGCTTCGCGAAGGGAACATTGTACGTAGACTTGGAGGCGTCGAGGTACTGCAAAACCTTGCGAATTCCGTCGGATTGAAGCTGTGCAAAAACCGAGTTCAGATTCCTTGCCTTTCCTGCCCAGAAGGTAAGCTCTTCCATCGGCCCAGGATGGACATGCGGTTGCTTCTTACTGAGAGCCGATTCGGGGTCTTGCTTCAAGATGTTTTTTATTTGCTTGGTCCATGTGATGAGACACCCTTCAAGTCCGTGAACTTGATCCTTCATCAGCGGCACTGCATTTCCGGACGACAAGGCAGGTGAAGATGTGTAGCTGACACTCTCGCGAGTGCGGCTGGAAGTAGACGAGGACCCATTTAAGGAGTTGTTGTTGCTCTGCATCGCTTGATTATCCATCAGCACTTGATCCCACGGAAGCGGTAGACAAGTCGCACCACGCGTCTGGCCCACAATGATCTGTAGGCTGGAAAAGAAACCATGCACGTTGCTGAGCACCGAATTCGTGACCATTTCTGGCCACATCTTCTGGTTACGAGGGTTACCGATGAGCGGGATGAGAATTTCTTGCAGGTAGAGGGCAAGCGACTCGAGGGCGTTGCGTTCTAGCGTGCCAGAGAGGATATCTTCGTGAGGCTTCTCCATGTTCACTGGTCCTTTGACGGTCTTGGCCATGTACAACACCGTCATCGGTGTCTTCAATATCGGAGAGTCACCGAACAGCAGCGGTGGCGGAGTCGCATACACCTTCAGATTCCCGCTGGACTCACTACCATGGTCCGTAAAGAGGAGCAATCGCGAGTCTGGGAGGTGAAGAAAATCGAACAACAGCGGCGCGACTTGCTCCGACGCGAACAGCTTGTGGAGATAATCCACTTTCAACGCCGGAAACGTGCGCAGCACGAGACGCCGTATGAACTCGACTCGCTGATCATCTTTCGGCTGATTCGATGACGCCACAGATTGCCCCAGCGAAGCTATCGATGGTTGGCCTTGATTATGGGACTGCTGCGACGAGTTCTCCAGCGAGACAGACGAAGCCTCCGACTCCATCGCTGCCGGCTTCACGCACTCTTACTGTTCTCGCTCACAATCTCCGGACTCCTTGACCTTCTTCTCTTCTCGTTGCAGCTCCCCACAAGTTGGCAATCCCGTAGCTGAGGACGGCCTACGTCGAGCGCGCTCGCCTTTGTTCAAGTCGCGACGAGGCGGATCGGCCGCGACGGGTCACTTGCGTGAAGAGTCGCCACTGGGAAATAACTCACACGTTAGGAACAGCCACCGCGGGTTTTCAACCAGCTGCGCTGCCATGGATACGCGCTCGTGCTCAAGTATCAATCGGAAAGCGATGCCAACACCACGCATCGTCCACACGCTTGTCCTGGAAAACCCAGACCAGCAGGGAGACGGAACGACATGGCACTACACGCGGATGCCGCTCCAGTGGACGCGACCGCCTCCGCCCCGTGACCGGAGACTTTCTTCCTCAGCATCCTGGCTCACGGTTACGGCACACGCCATGCCTTCATGCACAGGGAGCGTCACGACGCGGCTCCTTCTCCGTTGCCTCTCCTTCAGTGACTGCCGTGACCCCGTTTCCTTGTTTTTCAAAAGTTACCGCAATAGTTTCAATTAGCCCTGCGAAAGGCTAAGCTAACGCGAAAGTGTCGGATAAGAACGGTTTACAAATGTAGGTGAGTTAGTGAACGTGTGACAGAAGTAGGCTAAATGGCAGGTTGGTTTGTTGGACTTTCCTCGAGAGTTACGTTGGGTCCAAGCGTAACCTTCCACAAACACAGCCGGTACATTGTACCACTCTCTGGGTACGCTGGGATCCAAAACCCAATCACCCCAAATGAGTTTTCTATTTTCGCAAACATCGAGGATCGTGCTTCGTGCATCTGTGTAGATACAATACCTGTCCAAACAATTCGTATGACATAGAAAAGAATGAACCAAGAACCCTCATAATTACATACAACTCTAAATATGATGATCATCGGGAACTCGCTGCGGGGCGATCTCGGCAGCACCCACTTCAACCTCGCTTGTCGACGCCGCAGTTTCTTTCGAGATCTTTTCTCGCGCCCTCGGGGGTCGAGACGCACGCCACACGCTCGCCACACACACGCCACTCGCCGCCCTACGAGGGTTGAGCTCTGCCCTCCTTCCCTTTCTTTCTCTCCATCCATTCTCCCAATTCTCCCACTACCCGCCGCTGGCTCACAACAAGATCGTGCTTGCCAACAACATGGCAGCGCCAAGAGACTCGGCGTCTGCGACTCCGTCCGAAGACACCAAGCAGCCGCTGCTCACCGCGATGCCACTGCCTGCGCTACCGCCCGCTAGCGGCGCGGGTGACCTCGAGTTGCGGCTGCTCCAGGCGTTCGGCGAGTACGCCGGCCACAGCATCGTGCGCTCGTACTCATACATTAAGCACTCGTCCCGTGTGCTTGGGTTCGTGACGTCGTCGACCGAGACCGTTGTGACCAAAGCCGGGCTCGTGGCGCTCGTGCGGTTCTTTTACCGTCAGTACTTACGCTTGGGTCACCCAATCGTGCGGTATGTGGACGAGGCCGTGGGCAAATGCATCGTCAGCACGTTTGTGCGCCTGCTGCTCGCGGTCGAGTACCAGCAACAGTCGGATGGACCACCGCACGCTCTTTTGGCGGACAGTGGCGAATCGCTCGAGCTGACGTACTATGAGCGACTCCAAGCGTTGCTGTACGGCCAAGTGCCGCGCCTGCAAGCCATGGTCACGGACCTCTACACACGGGAGCAAGAAGCCAAGAACATGCCACCGCCGGTCACGTTCAACCCGGACGACTACGTGCCGAAGGAACAAGTCGAACGCCTCCAACTTGACAACAACCTGGCTCTTACGGAGAAGGAACAGAAACTTGAGCATTTGCAAAAAACACTCCAGGCAGCGGAGCTTGCACACCGCCGACTTGACGAAGAGATGAAGGCCACCGACGCCGCACGGAAGGCCGAGGGCCTTGCGAAGCTCAACGAGAAGGAACAACAGATTATGACCTTGCAAGCAGAGATTCAACTGGCAGCGCAAGCGCGAGAGCAGCAGAAGCAAGAACTGGACGCCGCTCAGCAACAGCACCGCAACGAGCGTGATGAGATTGTCACCCAGAAAGAGGCTGAACTCGCGAAGCTCAAGAAGCAGCTGGAGCAGCAGATTACGACGCTGCAAGCAGAGATTCAACTGGCAGCCGAAGCGCGAGAGCAGCTGAAGCAAGAACTGGACGCCGCTCAGGAACAGCACCGCAGCGAGCGTGACGAGATTCTCACGCAGAAAGAAGCAGAACTCACGACGCTCAAGAAGCACGTTGAAGAGCAGATCATGACTTTGCAAGCGGAAATCAAGGCAGCAGCGCAAGAGCGGGCGCAGATGAAGCAAGAACTAGAAATTGCTAAGGAACAGCACTGCAACGAGCGTGATGAGATTATCACCCAGAAAGAGGCAGAACTCGCGACGCTCAAGAAGCACGTGGAACAGCAGAGTATGACTTGGCAAGCGGAAATCAAAGCGGCAACCCAAGCACGGGATCAGTTGAAGCAAGAACTGAACGCCGCTCAGGAACAGTACCGCAATGAGCGTGACGAGATTGCCACGCAGAAAGAGGTTGAACTCGCGACGCTCAAGAAGCAGGTTGAACAGACCGAGCGTGAACGCGAGCAACTCAAGACGAACCTCCGCGAGGCGCTGAGCCTCAAGGAAGACGAGAGCCGCCAGGCGTTGTCGGTGAAAGAGGAGGAACTTGCGACGCTGAAGAGTGAGGTCCAGACCGCTGAACAGGCACGCAAGACGCTTGAACAAGAATTTGAGGCTACACGCGTCCGCATTGAACACGAGCACAACCAGCGCGTCAAGGAACTCGAGGTACGGAGCGCTGAGCGGTGTGTGATTATTTTCTGTGAAATTGGCTTGCTGATGGTTTGGATGGTTTTTAATCTATCCAGGAGGAGTTGGCTCGTGCCAAGCATGAGGCACACGAGAAGGCTCTCGAATTACGCGCCAGCTCACTTCGCCAGCAGCGCAACTCCTTCGACGCGAGCCTCGTCAAAAACTACGTGCACCAAGCAAAGCAAGACGATGAGCAGGCGAAATCCCCGGCCGCGAGTGACAACCAAAAAGAGCACGAAGGAGTCAACCACAGTGCGAAGAGCCCGACGTCGAGCGTCTCCAGCGCCAGCGTACGTGTTGCGTACTGACTTGCCTGTTGGTTTGGAAACTATGGTCGTGCGTAGACTAAGTGGACGACGTTGTTTTGTTGTGGCGCACATTTTCACAGCCAAGAGCCGACAAGGAAGCCGTCATAAAGGCTAAGATCGAGAAGGAAAAGCTGAACGCACGCATGCGTCGCGTGCTCGGAAGCCGATTCTAAGTAGCCGTGGCGCACCAGTGTCGGTCTCATGCAACTTCGTCGTTCGTCTGCATGTACATTACGAGGCCGCAACGTCTATCAAAATATCCCTAAACAATAATCAAGTGCGTTGCTTGTATGATTGACATCAATGCTCTGTCTCTCTGTCTCTTGTGGCACACGCTCACGGCGTGTCGTTGATTTGCGTCGTCGGAGACTTCGCAGCTGGCGTGCCCGTCGTGATACCCGAATCAGCGTAACTCAACGTACACGTGCAGTCCTTCTTCTTGTGATGACAACCACCACACTCGAGCTCGGCCTGCTCGAGCTCTTGCTTGGTCGCACACGTGGCGCAGTTGCAGCTACGGCAATCGCAGTCAGCCATGACGCGACCACAGCCCACGCAGCGCGAGAGTTGCTGGCGCGGGTACTTGGTCTCCGGTGTCGACGAGTCGTGCGCGATCGCGATCGTGTCCATGGAGTTCTTTCTAAACCTTCTTTCTTTGGGAGACTC
The DNA here is from genome assembly GCA_023337915.1 of Pythium angustatum. Taxonomy (NCBI): domain Eukaryota; phylum Oomycota; class Peronosporomycetes; order Pythiales; family Pythiaceae; genus Pythium; species Pythium angustatum. Next base: position 746 of record JAADXQ010000145.1, on the reverse strand, counting down.
ACGCAAACGTCCAGGCACATAAGAGAGAGCGCCGTTGAGCGGCGACGTGGCGCGTTGCCCGCGTCCCAGAACGCTCGCATTTCTCAGAATCTGGTAGCCCACGGACTGTCAACGGGTCGAGGTGTCGACGATCTCTTCTTCGAGGGGACTACGAGTGTATCGGTACTATGAGTACCGTATCGATATTGACACGCCATCTATCCCAAAGCAGGCTCTGAGTGGCACAGTCGAAGGTAGACGTGCCATCGCGAGTTCCCAGGAGCTGCGTGATCGAAATGAGAAGCGAGCGAGTCGACATATGACGTCAGTCCAACCATCACACCCCACTGTCTCTAGTGCCTTATCCAGACACTGGACGGGACCGTACCCTTCCTGTATCCGGTCGCCGCGTCGTCTCCAACTCACACAATCGCTCTCTTGTTCTTGTTCAGCCACCGACACCCTCGAACACGCTCGACTAAGAATGGAATCCTTCTTGGTCTATGCCCCTTCGCTCTATCGTGTCAGACGGACGCGTGATGTGTGAGCAAGGCTGCATGCGATCGAGTCCCACTGTACGTACCGTAGGCGCACGATTGACACCAAGAGTCTGGTACTGACGTCGTCGGTACCGGTACGACGTTGACGACGCCACGCACGGTTCCGTTCTCTTCGTTCTCTCTCTTCTCTCTGTTTTTGTGCATGTCTTTCCTGCGGCGGTCGTCGTTTTCGTCTCCAACCCGCGCTTCGTCACATCTCATGATCCG